>PVJD01003156.1:0-172444 GCA_004026545.1 Mormoops blainvillei
AGGTAGGACTGTGAGTGTTTGGGGGAAAGCTAACAGGGTGTTCCAATGCAGGGCAAGGGACAGGAGGGGCCTCCACACCGGCCTGTCTCATGGGAGGAAAGCTGTGGCACCGGACCTGGGGTGCTGGCAAGAGCACCTAACTAATGATTCTGCTCTGCCACCTGGGCTCATCTTCCATTGGCTTCTCACAGTGCAAGTGGCCAGGGCCGAAGTGGGACTCATCATCCCGCACGACGGGGACCTGCATATCCTCTGCTCAACCTTTCCTCAGAAATGGCCTAGAGAGCACCCTCCTCCTGTGGCCCACAGGCCATGCGACCTGTGGCAGCCACCACATATCTGCTCCCTGTGCAGAAATCTGACCAGGTGTGAAACCCTCATGGACACACACACACAGTCTTCCCCCGCCTCCATCTTAGCCCCATGCAGCCCTACTCAGTGGGAAAATGGCTGAGATGGTCTGTGCACAGCCTGCCCTCTCTCTGCCCCTCCCCTTTCCTTCTCCCCACTTATCTGGTGACTTTTTAAAATAGATTCTATTTATTTATTTTTAGACAGAAAGGAAGGGAGGGAGAAAGAGAGGGAGCGAAACATCAATGTGTAGTTGCCTCTCATGAGCCGCCTATTGGGGACTTGGCTTGCAACCCAGGCATGTGCTCTGACTGGGAATCAAATCAGCAACCCTTTGGTTCGCAGACCAGCACTCAATCCACTGAGCCACAACAGCCAGTGCCAACTTTTCCACCATTATTTTTAAAGAGGTTCTCTTTTCTCCATTGTATGTTTTTGTCTCTTTTGTCAAAACTTACTTGATCATATATATGTGGATTTATTACTGGGCTCTCAGTACTATTCCATTGGTCTGTGTGTCTGTTTTTCTGTCAAAACCATGCTATTTTTATTATTGTCTTCTTATTTCTAAGAATGGTTTTGGTTATTTGTGATCTTTTGTGTTTTTTTAAAAATCTGATGATTTTTTATTCTATTTCTTTTAAAAATGCCAGTTGTTTTTCTGAAATGTCATTGTTTGTATATAAAAATGCAGTAGATTTTTGTACATTGATTTTGTATTCGGTAACTTTTTGTTTGTTTGCTTCTCTTAGTTTTTTGGTGGAATCTTTAGGGCTTTTTATAAAGAATCATATAATCTGTAAAAAGTGACAGTTTTACTTTCTTCCCGGTTTGAATGGCTTTTATTTCTCTTTCTTGCCTGTTGTCTCTCGCTGGAAGTTCCAGTGTTATATTGAACAACAGCGTTGAGAGTGAATATCTTTGTCTTGTTTTGGGTCTTCGAGGAAAAACTTTCAGTTTTTCACCATTGAGTGTGACATTGGCTGACGGTTTGTCACATATGGCCTTTATTGTATTTGAGTACTTTCTTTCGATATCCATGGTATTGTGTCGTTTAATCAAAAATGGATATTGTATCTTATCAAATGCTTTTTTCTGCACCTACCGATAATATAAATTTTATCCTTTATTTTATGAATGTGGTGTATCACATTGATTGATTTGTGTATGTTGAACCATTCTTGTGTCCCTGAAATGACTCCTACTTGATTGTGATTTATTATATTTTTAATGTATTGCTATATTTGATTTGCTAGTATTTTGTTTAGCATTTTTGCTTCTGTAATCATTAGAGATACTAGTCTGTAATTTTCTTTTCTTGTGTTATCTTTGCCAGGTTTTGGTTTCAGGATTATGTTTGCTTCATAAAATATGTCACTAAATATTGCCACCTCTTCGATTTTTTAAAAGAGTTTGAAAATGATAAGTATTAAATCTTTAAATGTTTGTTAAAATGCACACGCGAAGCCATCTGGTTCTAAACTTTTACTTTTTGGGTGGTTTTTGAAGATTTCAATTTTCTCACTACTAGTCAATCTATTTAGATTTTCTTGTTCTTTGTGATTCAGTTCCCAAAGGTTACATATTTCTAAATGGAACTTATCCATTTCCTCTGGTGGCATACAGTCTTTCATAGTATTTTTGCAAGATCTTTTGCATTTTTGTGGTATCTGTGGTAACTTTCAGTTCTGATTTTGTTTGAGTCTTTTTTCTTTTTTCCTTAGTGAGTCTAGCCAGAGGTTTGTCAATTTTATTAATCTTTCAAAGAACCAACTTGTTGTTGCATTAATTTTTGTACGGGATTTTTGTTTATTTCATTTAACTCTGCTCTAATTTTTATTATCATTTTTATTCTGTTGACTTTGGGCTGCTTCTGATCTTTTTCTAGTTCTTTGAGATGTAATGTTAGGTTGTTTACTTGGGACTTCTCTTGTTTTTTGAGATAGGTCTGTAATGATATAAATTTCCCTCTTACTACTACTTTTGCTGTATCCCAAATGTTTAGATATGTTGTATTGTCATTCTTATTTGTCTCTGTATTTTTTTTATCTCTCCTTTCATTTCTTTTTTGATCCAGTCATTTTTTAGTGTCATGTTACTTAATCTTTATATATTTGTGTTTTTTCTACTTTATTTTTGCAGTTAAATTCTAATTTCAAAGCATCATGATTGAAGAATGTAATTGATATGATTTCAATCTTATATTTGTTAAATCTAGCTTTGTGTCCCATCGTATAGTCTATCCTGGGTAAAGAATGTTCCATGTGCAATAGAAAAAAATGTATAATCTGGTGCCCTGGGATGAAAGGCTCTGTAAATGTCAATTATGTCTATTTGATCCAATGTGTTATTTAAAGCCAATATTTCTTTATTGATTTTCTGTTTGGATGATCTATTTATAGTAGTCAATAGGGGTATTTAGGTTCCCCACTATGACTGTGTTTTTGTCTGTTACTCTCTTTCATTCTATTAGTTGCTTTATATATTTTGGTGCTCCCTGATTGGGTCCACATATATTGAGAAGTGTTATGTCTTCTTGATGTAATGTCCCCTTTAAAATTATAAAGTGTCCATCTTTGTCTCTTATATTTTTTATATCTATTTTTTCAAGTGTAAGTATTGTTATACCTGCTTTTCTTTCATGCCACTTGTTTGGAAAATCATTTCCACTCTTTCACCTTGAGTCTATATTTTTCTTTGTAGCTGAGATGTGTCTCCTGAAAGCAGAGTATGGTTGGGTTTTTTCTTTCAAAATATGAACAGATTGTGTGAATTTGCTAGTAGCATTCTATCATTTTTTTTATTCCAACCTGCTACTCTGTACCTTTTTGTTGTTGAGTTCAGTTTATTTACATATAGAGTGATTACTGATGTCTGAGGATTTCCTATACTCATTTCATCTTTTGTTTTCCAGTCGTTCCGGTAGTTCTGTTTTCCAGTAGTTCTGTCTCCATTGTTTCTTTCCCATGTTTTCATGTCTATGTTTTAGTTTGCTATTATTCTTTTTCTTTCTGTTTTCTTTTATTTTTAAGGTATGTGTCTCAGTTTTCTATTTTTTGTGTATAATTACCAGTAAGTTTATGAAAATTTTATATATAGAGCACTTTTTTTATTCTGAATGCATTTTATCCCCATTCTCCTTTGCAGATTCAGAATTTAACCCTCTCCCTTTTTATGTTTTTGTTGTCAGAAATTATCCCTATTTATGCTGTGAGTTTATTTCCAAATGGCAGTAGAAATTTTCTTCTCTCTTTCTTGTTTTTAGTCCTTTAACCTTTATGTGATATTTAAGTGTATACAACACTGTTCTGAAAAAGGGTTGTAGTATCCTGCTTCTGTCTTTTAGTAATCTTACCTAAGTTTTGTATCTTTTGTCTTTTGTCCTTGAATATTTCCTGTAATGTAGGCCTTCTAGTGGTAAATTCCCTCAGATTCTGTATGTCTGGAAAAGTTTTTATTCCTCCTTCATATATAAAAGATACCTTTGCTGGATATATTATTCTTGGCTGGTAATTTCTCTCTTTCAGTAGTTTGAATACTTGATTCTACTCTCTCCTAGCTTGTCGGGTTTCTGCTTAGAAATCCAATAATAATCTAATAAGATTTTCTTAATAGGTTACAGTCTTCTTTTCCCTGGCTGCCTTGAAGATTTTTCTTTGTCATTAATTTTTGATAGTTTTAATAAAATGTGGCTTAGGGAACACCCTTTTGGGTTAATAAGATTAGATATTTTGTTTGCTTCTTAGTTTGGAGGATCTAACTCTCCCCATAGACCTGAAAATTTCTCGTCAACTATTTGTTTGAGTAGGTTCTTTGTTTCCCTATCTTTCTTTTCTTCTTCTGATATACCTATCAGTCTTATATTACTCTGTCTTGTAGAATCAGATAGTTTTTGTAGAGTTTACTTATTTGATTTTACCTTTGAGTCTCTCTCTTTTTCCAGCTGCATTATTTCTGGATTTCTATCTTTAATATTATTAATTTTTCTACCATCTGGTCAGGTCTGTTTCTTAAACTTGCTAGTTCCCATTTGTTCATATCTAATTTATTACGCCCAGGAGAGTAAAAAGTCTTCTTTTTAATGTATTTTATGTCTGGATATTCTAATTTTGATATTTCTGAGTATTTTAAAATAATACCTTCTTTTCTTATCTGTGACTTATTAAGGAATATAGTTTTAATTATTTTGAAACAGGTTCATAATCTATTTTTGTTCACTACATTATGATGAAATTTTAAAATGTGTTTAATCTTGCTTCAGAGTGTAGTGTAATCAATATTCATAAATATTCAATTTGTAAATTGAAATGGATATTTTTTTCCATTATTAAATGTAGAATAAATTGTTTTGTATTTCTGCCAGATGCTAAATCAAGTTTGTTAATAACACTACTAACAACACTGATAATAGTCCAAATTTCCTATAAACTCACCAAGATTTGTCTATTAAATCCTCCAAGTGCTAATATAAATGCATGAATATTGTCTATGCAAATACTGGATATTAGTTCCTTATAGCTCTGTCAACACTTATGTGTATATTATTATCATCCTAGTTATTTGAAAATTTCATCAGAACATATTTTCTTAATTTGTTTTCTCAAAGCTATTTCATCTGATATTAGTGTAAACACACCATTTTTCTTTTTGATTAATTTTTTACTTAATTGAATCTTTCTATCCATTTATTATACTGGAATTTTAAATTCACAGATAACCATCTTTATTATATAATAGAAATGATTTTCAAATAATATTTCATGTGATGTCTCAAATATACAGATTAAATTTCTGTCATAGTATTTTGTGGTCACCGTTTTTCCCTCCTTTAAAATCTTTATGATTTCTTACCTCTGAATACTTTTAGGACTATTTATTTTAATTCACGTTTCTTTTCCTTTTGTTACTTTGGCTGTTGTATTTCCTGTTTCTATTCTTTGAGAAGTTACTTTGTAAGTTGTAATAACTTAGCATGGTCTTTGCCCTACTGATTGATAAATAGACCTCACGATCAATCATTAACTTCTGCTTTCTGCTCAAACTATATACTATTGATATCTGGTACTTTATTTCAGCTTCATTTTTATCACCATTTTTTGAAAATAGTTATTGTTTTATAGTCAGTATACATCAGATTTACCTATATATTTAACCATTTCCTTGTTCTTTGTTCCTTCCGCATCTCAGATCTTGCATCATGTCATTTTCATATTCTTGAGGTATAACTTTTAGAAGTTTCTTTTTTTAATCATATGTAATTAAAATTTCTCACTGCTTTGTTAATTTCTGTGTGGTTTTGATTCACATAAATTTATGAACAATAGTTTTTTCTTATATACAATTGAAGGTTAATAGCTATTTTTTCTCAGTACTCCCTATATATTACTTCATTTACAGTTGTTGCTTTGAGAAGTCAGTTGACACATTAATTTTTTCATGTATAATGTATTTAGGTATGAGTTTTTGTTTTCATGGGGCCTGTGAAATGAGTCTCTCATCAGTTGTGCAAACTCTTCACCCATTATTTATTTTTCCCTCTTATCTCCATCCTTATGGAATCCTATTAGATGTATGTTGACCCTTCCATCCAACCCTTATATCTGCTTATCTCCTTTTTATTTCCATAGCTCCATTATTAATCTCCCTGTAATGCAATATTACATATTACAGCTTACTAAATATATTTTAAGCCGTTTGCAGTTTTTTGTAATTTTTGCATTGTGTTTTTAATTTTACTTTTTAGAATTTTTATTTTAAGTGCTAGATGATTCTTCTTTAAATCTTTTGGACCATGTGCTGTTATAGTTTTGGCAAATTTTATTTTGAGGAATATGATTATTTTTTATCTAATATCTGCAAAATGTTATATTTCAATCCTACAGTGAGTTATTTTCCCATTTTCTCATTATGTATTTTTCCTCCAGTGTCTTATGATTTTCCTATAAGCTAATTTTCTTATATGTATTATTTGTGGCAATTATTTTGAACTCACATTAAGGGAATCTCCTATTAAAAATGGTTGACTTCTCTAAACCACTTGCCTGGCTAGTGTGGCTCAGTGGATTGAGTGCCAGCCTGCGAACTGAAAAGTTGCTGGTTAGGTTCCCTGTCAGGGCATGTGCCAAGGTTGCAGGCCAGGTCTCTGGATGGGGACATGTGAGAAGCAACTGATTGATGTTTCTCTCACACATCTTTGTTTCTCTCCTTCTCTTTCTCCCTTCCCCCCCACTGAAAATAAATGAATAAAATGTTAAGAAAATGGTTAACTTCCTAAACCTCCTAGACACTTAGAGGTACTGCAAAACTAAACTTTATTTAACTTAAATTTTTGGCTAGAATTATTTAGAGCCAATTAGGTAGTATTTATCCCAGGCTAATATCCACAGGAGACTGAGTTTGTGGTCAGGAATTGTTGAAGAAGGCATCATTCTCTCTACCTTTTCCTCTCCTCTACCCAGAGCCAAGCTCAAGAAAGGGATATTTGCTTACAGTTTTATTCTGGGATAATGTATTGTTTTCCAGTTTATCCATGGAACAAACTGCATTTCAGGAGTATCAGGAGTAAGTGGAAACCTCTATTAATGAGCTCACGCCTTCTGATGACTGCTAGCTTTGCCCTCTGCCCCTCTGTTTAGGACCCAACATTTAGCTTACCAGAAATTCTATTTCTTTGTTCCCAAACCTAAGGGAAGCTGGAAGATAAATTAAAAGTCTATTTAGTATAATATTTACGTTATGATGGAAATACACAGCTTGTCTCAGTCCCTCTAGACCACCTATATACTGATTTTTGGCATCTGTTCTCTGCGATCAAATGCTTATCTGTTTGATGGGATTTATTGCTTTCCTCAGTTACCAGATACTGTTATCAAAGGTAACCTATTTTCCTAACCTATTTTCCTGTTTATTCATAACTTATTTAGCTTAATCTCAAAGCTTTATAGGTAATTGTCAGGTCCATGAGGAGTCATCCAGAGAGGACAGCTAGGGGCAGGCTAATGTGAGAGATACCTGTACCCTTGTGTATGGTTGCCATTGCTGTCTCCCAGTGCTACCTGGATAAATGAGAGTTGAGTGTGAATTTTATGTGTAAAGATTGTTAGCATTAAGAACAAAGTAATAAAAGCCTACTTCTTATTATGGCATTATTACTAGTTTGAAATTATTAATAATCATTAAGAATATAAAATATTTCTCACCAGCTACAGGCTTTTTATTATTATTATTTTTACTAAACCTGCATGAACTACTTACTAGTTTGCTAGGGCTTCCATAACAAAACACTACAGGCTAGGTGGCTTAAATAATAGAAATGTATTTTCTCACACTACGGAGCCTGGAACTCCAAGATCAAGGTGTGAAAGAGTTGGTTTCCTTTACGACCTTTCTCTCTCTCTCCCCCTTTACAATGGTTGCCTTCTCTCTATATGCCCATTTGGCCTTTCCTCTGTGTCTTCTTTTTATAAGGACACCAATCTTATTGGATTAGGGTTTCATCCTTGTGACATAATTTAACCTTAATTATAGTTTTAACAGCCTGCTCAACTAAAGTTAGAGCTTCAGCATGGATTTTGGAGGAGCACATTTCAGTACAAGACAGGCTGTAATAATGTACCATATTTTGTCATATATAATGTGCACTTTTTTGCCCAAATTTTTTAGGGAAAAATAAGGATGCACATTATACATGGGAAGTTCTAATTCTGTATCTATGTAAATGTTTTTAACTTTTTAATTTATGCTTATGCGTTAAAAGTGTAACTGTAGAAAGCAATAATGATAACCAGTTAATACCCTGGAATATGATAATTAGTTTTGCTTCTAAATATAAATAAATAAAAAATTGAATTAAAAAATTAAAATGAAAGATTTTTTCCTGAAAGTTTTGGACCAAAAATGTAGGTGAGCATTATACATGGCAAAATATGGTAAATATCTATTTTTTAAAATATTTTGGTCTAAATTTTAAGGGGATGTGAAGACATCACGAATTGTTATCAGATGCCTAAAGCTTTTTACCTGAAACTTTCTCTGTTTAGCAATCTCGTCTCCGTATAGCAGACATTGCTTTTATATTATGTATTCAGAAATATTCAGTCATATGAGTGATATCTGCTGTGCCTTGTTCTCCATAAAATTAAAGTCATTCATTACTCAGAAGGAACACTGAGTCAAAGTAAACAAATTTCCAAGGCACAAGGAATAGCCTGTAGGAAACAGTAACCCTGTGTTTGGAAACTGAGGGGAATGAGATGCTAGTTTGCGTGTGTGTGCCGAGGAGAGCGAATCATCTTGCACAGACTATAGTCCATAACTGTGTTTTCAAATTAAAAAGTTCTGGACAGGAACAATAGTAGCTGTTTGTTGCTTTTTTTAAAGTTGTGCATAATAGCAAAACAATTTCATAGTAGACTTGGATATGAAACAAAAGTTTAATTACTGATTAAGATAGTTTGTCTTAAGCAAGCTGCCATTGGTTTTGTTTATTAAGAAATTAAACAAAACCATTAACAATGTTTGAAACTCACCTGTGCCATCAACAGCAATGAATGCAATTATAGTTTTTGAGATGCTCTGGGGGCAAACATGAAAACCAGCATAAGGTGAAGGATTGCAAACAGCAGGGGTGCTGTGGGCATTCCAGCCAGCCAGCATCCTTCCAATGCAATCAATCAGTCAAATACGTCTGGAGACTGGAGAATCAAACCAGGCATGTGCTTTGCAAACACTCAAGTTCTGAAATCCAATCTCAAACCTCAACTATATACCCTCATGTATGCACTGTTGTCTCATTCTAGTCCTAATTTGTTGTCACAAAACCACCCTGCTGTTCAGGATAATTTATTGAAACTGGCGGTCTTCAGTTAGGAAAGGCTGGGAATGGATATAGCAAGAGTTACAGGACATAGTAACATTTTCTTTATATATGAGGTTGGTTTAGAGTCCACTTAAAATATTTGGAAGTATATCAGCCCTTAAATTTACAACTTAACTCCTCTTCCTGGCGTCCTGTAATATCCAACTTTTAAGACAACAAAGCACAAAAAATTAATTTCTTCATAAATAAACCTGTTTTCTCATGCACCCTGAAGTGGAAATGGTAGAAAAAAGTAGGGAAACTCTAAAGCGTGAATGAAGCACAATTCCAGATACAAATACTTGAATGTTCTTTATACCAGGTCCATTTGGAACCATGTATTATTTTAATGGCATAGTTCAGAAAATTAACTACCCTGAATTTATGAACCAGAAGTAGCAGAAGGAGCAGAACCACTTGGTAGTAGGAAAATCCTGTCAGCATCAATTGTTTTCATGACTGATAGTTCTGGAATGGAAGTATTAAGGAAGAACACAACTCCTGGAAGTCTGTCTGCTTTGTGTTGTTTAGTGGGATAGATCCTTTCTGTGACCCAGAAGAATCCAGAATCTTAGGATTTCTGAACTGCAGTTTCTCACTGTTTATGATTTTTTAAACATGTAAAGTTTATACAGCAAATTACTTCTTATTAAAATAACCAGAGCCTATTTGTTCTGAAAGGGTTAATCGAACTCCAAAATAGCAAGAATTTTAAAGTAGCAAAATAATTTCATAGTAGAGAATTTGCTATTTGTATAGAGAATTATACTCCTCACCACAGTAGTATTAATGTTTACTACTACTGGGAGGTATAGCCTGGTCTTGGACAACCCCAGAGTACCTCTATGGTGAATACAATGAATAAATGTACGGTAAGGCCCCAGAAAAGTACATGTAAGTTTTGCTTTAAGAAAAGCTGACCTGGAAGTTCATTTAACCTCTACTAGGTTGGACAAGTATTCTGAGCAACCGATCTTCTATGAGCTTACTTTGAACTGTGTTTGAATATGCTGAGAGATTCATTCCAAAAACAAGAAACCCAGAAATGTCTTTAGAGTACAGCTTCAAGCAAATCTGGACAGCTCTCTTACACAGAGCAAGTTATGTATGTAACTTAACTATTGAATGTGAAGGGGATCATAAGGTGTCACCTCAAAATATGCTACTTTGGCATAAGGATTATTTTGATTTGAAGGCAATTTTTTAATCAACAGATAAGGAAAAGTTCTTTGCTCTCCCCATTAGCTGCCTAAAGCAGAGCATAAATACCCCTTTGTGAAGGTGCTCCCCACCCTGTGCCAGGAAGAGAAGAGCAACTTATCACCAGAGATGGGGAGTCTACACTGAGATGAGTTTGCATAAAGAGAACTTTCTAAAATAATCCCACTCTCTCATTTGTTTCTCCATATATTTCCTAGTCACTTTCCATGATTTATGGTCCCTAGAAGCCCAACATCCTTTCCTTTGCTAAACTAATAAGTCCCAGATTCTCACTGCTACTTTGATTTTCACTTCTTGTTTGTAAACTCCCATGCATGTGAATATTAATAACAATTGTGTGCTTTTTTTTCCTGTTTATCTATTTTATTAGTTTAATTTGCAGGCTCCCAAACATACCAAGAAGGTAGAGGAAAAGCTTTTTCTTCCCAGAAACAATAGCCTCTGGTAAATTAGAGTATTGGGAGGCATTGAAAAGACACAAGACCTAGTTTGAAATTGTCAATGCCATTATTAGAGTATTTCATTTCAGGTATGTTGTAAAGAAAATGAAAAAAAACAACTAGCATTTTGAGTACCCACTTTTTGTTAATCTCTGTGTTTCTAAGTGCACTAAAGCTTTCAAAGTAGGCCTTATTTTCCTAATTTACAAATAAGGAAACTGAAGCTTAGAGGGTTTAAGCAACTTGACCAAAGATGCACAAGCTTCCCTTTCCACTTCGCTGATGCTTTCTACTGCATTTCACTGCCTTCTTGTTGCAAGCATTTAAATGAGTGCCCTCTCTGTGTCTCCAGTGTCAGCTGGGTGAGCTCGTATACATAGGGCTCATGGTGTGTGTGGACACTGCTGCCTGCACACTTTTTCCCTAATGTCCCCCTTTGATCTAGCCTCTATACCTCAAATGATTGACTTGAGCCAATTACCATTTAATGTTGAGCTTTTCCAGACAGTGACATACAAATTTTGGCTCACATTGTACTACTGAAGGTAAAATAATCCCAAGTTAAGTTCCTTTAGTCTTCTCTTGATTTGCGTTTTGTCACCCAGCATTTTTAATGCAATCCCCTCCGCCACAAAAAAATTCTTAAACTGTTTTCATTTCAGTATCTGAATGTCTTTTACTATTAATTTATATATCTGTTCACTCTGTTATTTGATAACTTTCTAGTGAATAATACATGAAGCTTATCCAGTCTTCTTATGATTGTCAGCTGAAACTAGCAATGCCTCTTTCATGTTCATTTTCCCTCTGATTTTTCAGGGTAGCCTGTACTCACGCTACCCTCTCAGAAAAAAAATCTGGCTGCTAAAATAAAAAAATACACTTAGAAATTCAGAATACCTGTACTATCACACTGCTTTGTCACCACCACCAAACAAAACCTATCTGCCTGTCTATTAACTTCCTGTCTGGGGATACACCCAGTTCTTCCTTGAATTAATTTTCCCGTGGAAAATGCTGCTTTATAATAGTTGAAGACATAAGGATGTATGAATTTAGATACACTTCTGTGCATTGATTTCTATGCTAATCATTCTTTATTCTGGCATTTCATCTTGTAACATATGCTTCTATTGCAGAAAATTCTTGAATTATGGGAACATGCTTCTTAAAGAAGACATGACATATAATTTCAGTTATTTAAATTTTTTTCACTTAGCAAAAATATAATTTGGTTTACAAAATAATTTATTTTAGAGTGCTTTTGAAAGCCAGTAATGTTGGTTAACTTAGTTGTATCTTTGTTGGTCATTAAATTTAACAGAATTTTGGAGAAAGAACCAACCAACCGCAAGAAAAAAGATTGGCATTTAAATACTTCAGAATTTTTTATTGCATCAAGGTTTAGTATTCATAGCTTGACTGAGCAGGTGAAGTGAGGCTAGGGATGCATAGAGACCTAAGAAAAGGCCAAGTTCTCCCATGGGGAAAGGAGCTCGCCCTGGCTAATAGCACAAGCTCAGTTGGACAGTAAAAGCCTAGTTCTGGATTATGGAACTCAGTTACAGCTCAAGCCCTGGAATTCTCCCAGTCAGTCAGATACTGGAGTATCCTGACAAAGGGAACAGAAGAATAAGATGTCAGAATAAATATAATAAAAAATGAGTCAGGCATCTACCAGAGAAGAGACAAATGCTTGTTTTCAGGGTCTATCACTATAGATCCAAAGCATGTAGCATTTCTGTATGTGATGTGTAGTGTGTGTGGTGTATGCATATGTGTAAATAGTGTGCATTCCTGTATACATATGTAGGATGTGAATGCATTTGTGAGGGAGTTGTGTGTGTTATGTATATGTGTGTGGGATGGTAATATGCATACATGTAGCATGTGGTGTGCCGTGTGACATGCATATATGCATGACTGGGTGGAGCACCTGTATGGGTGTGAGTATGGGGGGGTGCATGGATATGGGAGTGTACATGTAGGTTGTATGTATCTGTGTGCAGTGTGTGTATGCATAGGTAAAATGTTGGGCATATATGTACACGTAGGATGTGGTATGTATGTTTTTTAATGAAGTCATATGTGTGTGTACTATGCATATGTGTGTGGGGTGGTAGTATGTGTAGTGTGTGGTGTGGTGTGTTGCATGCATATGTGTGTGACTGGTGGTTTGCATACATGTGGGGAGGTTATTCATGTGGTGGTGTAAATTGTGTGTGTGTGTATCTAAGTGTCTTAATTATTGCAGATTGTTACATGATGTTGCCACAGAACCAAGCACTGGGACTCAAGGAAAAAGGAAAGCTAGTGGTTAACACTTCCTAAATAAGATTAGCAAAAGAAACCACTGAAGACTTAATCTAGTGTTGAATAGATAACCTAAGAATAATGGTTACATTCCAACCTTATCTAACAAATGTATGAATTTATTGAAGCTCTTCTTTTCTGAAGCCCAAGTGGGTGTGCAGAATGGAATGGGTTGGTCCTGAAAGAAGGATGTATTCAGCTGTGTCAAGCAACCATTGTAAACAGAAGAGAGGTGGATTAATACATCTCATCTCCTTCACTGAAAGCACAACCAAATGAAGTTCCACTAGTCTGGACATACCAACACCTCATTATCCACAATGCTAAAGTGTGAGAATGTGATTGTCTCTCAGAATCTTTATGTTCTAACCTTCAATCCCTATGATTCTAAGGTAAATATATCTAATATTATTTTGTGGGCATTTGGAAAAACTGATTTGTTGCACAAATAATGTTTAGAATCTCCTAAGGTAGACAAATGAACACAAACGGCTTATTAAGGTATTACACTATTGCAGTGAAATTTGTCAACTTCCAGAAATGAACGATTATTAACTCAGGTATCAAGAGTAATACAGGACTTAAAGGGATGTTATTGCAGGTGAAGACATGAGCCCTGTTTATATATCTTTTTTTTTTCATTTTTGGTGAAAACATTTAATTTTTACTCATTAGCAAATTTCAATTATATAATATAGCCACCTAATTACAGATTAGATTCTCAGAGCTTATTTATCTTAAAGCTAACAGTTTGTACCCTTTTATCAACCTCTCCCTATTTCCCCTCACCCTAGCTCCTGGTAACCATCTCAGCTCTCTGTATGAGTGTGACCTTTTTTTGGATTTCACACATAAAAGATACCATACAATATTTGTCTTTTTCTGTTCTCTGTTTTTATTTTCACACTTAGCATAATACCATCAAGGTACATTCATTTTGTGGCAAATGAAGATTTATTTCTTCCTCATGGCTGAAATTTTTATATATATAAAATTATTCTTTATCCATTAATATATTGATGGACACTTAGGTTCTTTCTATATTTTGGGTATTATAAATAATGCTGCAAAAATTATGGGGTTGCAGGTATTTCTTTGATATCCTGTTTTCATTTCCTTTGGATATATATCCAGAAGTGGAATTGCTGAATCGTTCAGTAGTTCTGTTTTTAATTATTTTGAAAAAACCTCCCCATTGTTTTCAATAGTGTCTGTAAAAATTTACACTCCCACTAGTAATGCACAAGTTTCCTCTTTTCTTCACATCCTCTCCAACACTTGTTATTTCTTGTCTTTTTTATAATAGCCATTCTAAGTGGTGTGAGGTGATATATTTTGGATTTGACATACATTTGCCTGATGATTAGTGATGTGGAGCACCTTTTGATGTACCTGTTGAACATTTGTATTTCTTCTTTGGAAAAATGTGTGATCAGATCCTCTGCCCATTTTCTAAATTGGGTTTTTTTTTGTTTATTGTTTGTTTTTGCTCTTGAGTTATGTGAACTCTTTATTTTGGATATTAAGCCCATCAGATGTATGATTTACAGAATTTTCTACCATCTATAGATATCCTTTTCATTTTGTTGATTGTTTCTTTTGGTGTGAAGAAGGCTTTTATTTTGATGTAATCTAACTTGTTTATTTGTATTTGTTACCTTTGTTTTTGATGCCAAATCTAAAAAATCATTACCAAGACCTGTGTCAAAGAGCTTACCCTTACCTTTCTTTTCTAGAAGTTTTATGGTGCTGGGTCTTATGTTCAAGTCTTTTAATTCACTTTGAGTTATTTGTGTGTGTGTGTGTGTGTGTGTGTGTGTGTGTGTGTGTGTGTGTGGTGTAAGACAGTGGTCTAGGTTCATTATTTTGCATGTGGCTGTCCAATTTTCCTACCACCATTTACTGAAGAGATTATCCTTTCCCTATTACTTATATTGTCTCCTTTCTTGTAAATTAATTAACCATATAAGCAAAGGTTTATTTATGGAGTCTTTATTCTGTTCTATTAGTTAATGGGTTGTTTTTATGCCAGTACCATACTATTTTGATTACTGTATCTTTGTAATACAGTTTAAAATCATAAAGTATAAGTCTTCTAGCTTTGTTTTATTTCTCAAAATTGCTTCATCTATTTGAGGTCTTTTGTGGTTACATATAAAGTTAAATATTTTTTTATATTTGTGTAAAAAATGTGTTTGGAATTTTAATAGAAATTGCACTGAATCTGTAGACTGCTTCGAGTTTTATGAACATTTTAACAGTATTAATTTCTTTGGTCTATGAGCACAAAATATCTTTCCGTTGACTTGTGTCTTCTTAAATTTCTTTCTTAGCTCTTTCACCTCTTTGGTTAAATTTATTCCTAGATTTTTTATTTTTTTTGATGGAATTGTAAATGGGTTTGAGTTTTTTCAGTTTCACTTTCTGATGTTTTATTGTAACTCTATAGATACTCAACTGGTTTCTGTACAGTGATTTTTTATCCTGTAACTTTACTGAATTCATGTATTAGTTGTAAAAGTTTTTTGGAAGTTTTTTTTTTTGACACTAACTAGATCTTGGTAATTAACTAATCTAACAAAAAAGAAGGAATTCTTTTACTTTTTGACAAATGCCAGTGGGTCCACAACATGAAAAATAAGGCACAATACTCTTAGGATAAGAAATAAACTAGAGCCTCATGAATTATTTTATTTACCCAAGTTCATGAATTGTTAGATATTTTTAAGTATTTTTCTTTTAATTTTGTTGTGAATCATCATGCCTACTCCCAGGTTTAATTTCCTCCCAAAAGTGGTACACTTGCCTCCTATCTCACTTGGGTAAAATTACTAAAGTAGGATATTTATAATTATATTAACAGGGGCCTAGAAGTGATTTAACAGGCATGTATTTATAGGTATAACAAGAAATAAAATTTAACAAGTGAAAACTTTCATGATTTAGATAGATTTATTGGTTTGATTTCTTCATTTGCCTATCCACAAATGTTTTGACCTGAATATAAAGGTAAATGTTTTCTTTATGTCAGTCTTTTTAACCCTAGATGTTTCATTTTCCCTACTTTGAATTTCAACTGCTGCTTCTCACAGGATTCATCATTAAACTTATTATGTTTCTTTTTACTTTTTTCTACTGTAGTTGACACTCAATAACTTTTTTATATTAGTTTCAGGTGCGCACTCATTATGTCTTGTTAAGACAAATACAGGGTTATTATAATGCAACAGGCAACCCCTCCTATGTGTTCACTGTGATAAGTCAGATTCAGGAAGAGTACAGAATTTTGCTGCTTTGGCTGATGGTGACTTTCTACAGGGAGAGAAGCAAAAAGACAGCTGCAGACAGTGCCACTGTGCTTTGTCACTCCACAAAAGGCAGGAATCCAAGGCTGAATGCAGTTAATAACAGGAAAAGCTGTTCTCTTTGCCCAAATTATGACGGCTAATATGATAGGAACTTTCACAAGCAGTTCTGCAATTTAAGGAAAAATCAACAGAAAGCCTACACAAGAAAACATTGCCTTTCATCACTAGCTTTGAAAACTCAATTCAGTATGCTAAATATGTTTCAAAAGCTTTGTTCCATTCACTGACCAGAGTTATCACTGAAGGCATCACTTCCAAGATTTCCAAATTAAATAACTAATTATGGAGTGTGTTCCCATTGTATTGCATGAAGCTCTGCCTGTTTTTGTAACAGTAATGATATTTCCTGGTCACTGCAACAAAAAAGCCTGCTTCCGAGATCCACGCCACTTCTCCAGAGAACAACTCAAATGTCAACAGCAAGCTTTAACCACAAAGGGATCGTTTCTAAGTGACCTGTGATGTGGTGGTGTTTGTAAATGATGAATGCAAGACAAATGCTTTTTCCATATTGAAATTGTGTGTCTGTAGACACATTGTATACACAGTGTTCAATCATTAATTTATACATTCTACAAATATTTATCGAACATTTAACAATACCTCAGGCAGGCACTGTTATGCATTGGGATTACTGCAACAAGTAAAACAGAAAAGACTGCTGCCCCAATTTGCTATGGTCTGATTAGATTCAAAATAAATAATTAAGTAGATATATGTATATTATTTCAGAAGTTGATAGGAAATCCTTGGGATTGAGTATACATGTGCTGTGGGGTGGAGGATGGCGTGTGTGTAAGAGAGAGAGATCCATCTTTAGAACTGGACAAGTGGAGTGATGGACTTGATTGGGCATTTTATGGAATTCTGTACTTTAGAGTGACTTTCTTAAAATTCTTTATGTCTCCTGTGGTGTTTGGGACAAGGTAGGGCTGACAATACCATCTAATTAGGGTGTTTCAAATTTGAAGAGATCTTGTTCCCATTTTTTTACTTGGGGGCATTCTCCGAGTATCTCTTGCAGGCATGGGGCAAAAGCCCTGAGGAGGTTGGACACTTACACTTATGGGGTCATCTTGGAGCCTCAAAGGTTCTGATTATAGGAAGGTGGCCTGGTAAACACATCATTGCCACTGGTTAGGGCAGTAGTTCTTTCATAGGGTTGCATGACATCAAGCTGTTAAAATGGTGAAAACATGCCAATTTTGGGTGAGTCACCTTGCTTATGTAAATAGGATCCTATTAAAACCAGTTGCCTAGGGCTCCACACACTTTAGTGGCAGCCCTGGTGTCTAAAATTTTCAAAAGTTGAAAGGGAAGGCCTAGAAAATATGAGATATTTGAATGAGATCAGAAAGAAGTGATGGAGAAGATTATTCCAGTATCTGGAGAAAAAGGTTATTGGCAAAAGATAAAAACAGTGCAAAACCCCTGAGGCAGGAGAATGCATAGTGTATTTGAGTAAATGTAAAGATGCCAGCAAATCTGAGCAAAATGAATGAGGGAAATAGTAGCAGATGAGGACAGAGAAGCAGAGAAGGAGGCCAGAGCAAGGAGAGCCTTGCAGATCTTTGTAAGAATTTAGTCTTTCACTCTGAGATGCTAGGAAAAAATCTGGGGGTTTTGAGCAGAGGAGTAACATAATCTGGTACATTTTAAATGATGCTATGGGGCTATAATTTTAACAGGTCTAAGGGGGAAACGAAGAGAGTCTATTGCAATAATTTATGTAAGAAAGGTTAATGGCTTGGAGTTGGGTGATAGTGATAGGGATGATAAATTGTTAGATTCCAATATTCTTGAAAGTAAAGCCAATATTATTTGGCTTTAGGCAACTGGATATGGACATGAAAGACACAGATTGATTAAGATTAATATGAGCAACTGGTAGAGACAACTTATCATTATGGAGATAGGGAATACTGCAAATGAGCAATTTTGTGCAAGAGTTATCAAAAATTGGCCTGAGAGCATGTTAGATCTGAGATAGCAGTTAGATATTTACTTAGAGCTGTGGATCAGCACCTGCACATACAACATATGGAAGGTATCATTTTAGACTTAGTTTTGGACACTAAGAAACAACAACCAACTAGATGAGATCATTTGGGGAGTAGGCATGGGTAGAGAAAAGAAGGAGTCCAAAAACTGAGCCATAACTACATGAGACCACCTGGGCAGTCATCATGGAGAGAGAAGAGGTTCAAAGTCTGAGCGAGGCTGCCTGAGATAACCTAGGGAATAGGCATGCATAGAAAGTAGGTCCAAGGGCTGGGCATGAGAAGCCCACCTTGGGTGTCGAGGTAAGAATGAAAGCCTGGTTGGAATAACTTCATAATACAATCAATCAGAAAGAGAAGAGGAAGTAAAGTAGGAAATATAGATAATCCTTTATAGGGTTTTTTTTTTATGGGAAGAAAATAAATGGGGTAGTATTTAGGAGTGGTATAAGTAAAAGATGGGATGTCTTTAAAGTGGACACATAAAACATCAGGTTTGTATAATGATAGGAATCCTCCATTAGAAAAAGTAAAAAAATTATCTTTCTTCCTCTGAAGCTAAAATTTTGAAGCTGAGAAGTTAGGAAAAGACCAGCTAACTAAATGGCAGTAGTAGCAGATCAGTGGGCTGGGATGACAGAAAATCAAGAGGAACAAAAATGGGGAAATATCAAGAGAAACAGGAAGTATCTTGTTTATTTAAAATTACCGTCCTTCCTGGCAAGGTGCCAGAGTATCCCATGGGATCTAGAATCCCATGACAGTGCTAGAGACTTTAGGAGCTGGAGAATGAGTTTTCCCACCAGAGCCCTACCTTTAGGGTGTTGTATTCCAGCAACTCCAAGGCTGATGTCTCTCTATTCCATTTTTCAAATGCAGAGAAAATAATTGAATCGGCTTCAGTCCTCTGTTCTCCTCTGGAAAGATTCATTCTGACCAGTAGGGCAGGAACACATTGTATAGACAGGTGCACCTGAGGGTGTTGCTAAGGGAAGGGTGATGTGGGAAGTGAGGCAGCCACCCCAAGTGTATCTGTCTAAGTCTTGTGCTTTGCTTCCTTGGATCTCAGACTTCATGTCAATTGCCCTAGTGTATTCTGACATAAAACACTCATTCTATTAAAGAAAATGCATGAGCATTTTAATTTTAATAGTTATCAGCTATATTTACCTAAGTTTAGAGACTTAATCCTGTAAAGGTCATGGTCAAAAAAAATTACAGCATAGGTAGTGTGCATCTGGGAGATACATTCATTACTAATATGGCAGTTGCAATCTAGAAATTACTAAACAAAAAATATAAAGACATAAAGAATAAATATTTTTCTTTTCAGAACAGTGGATATTGCTAAAAATATAACCAAAAATGTCTTTAAGATTAATTAATCAGAATCTTTAATAGTTGGATTTGGCAAAATATTTGTTACAGTCATTGCAAACAGTATTGCTATGCTCAAGGGATAAATACTTTTCACAACACTCGCAAAATTAGTTTGATAAGTGACTCATTTTGGATGCATAGCACCTAACACATCTTTTTCTTTTTCTGTTTGTCAAGGGACCCATATCTATGTAGGCATTAGAATTTCCTTCAATTTGTGTTTGAAATTGATGAAGTTTCTGGTGTAAAAGCTTATGCACACATGTAGGGATTTCTGAATGCCTTTTTATTTGTTCTGACACTGTGTTATGAGAATTCTAAAAAATATTCTACACCTTATTTTCTCATTGCTGTTCAGCATGTGAATAGTCTGAGCATTTATTCCTATAGTATTCAAAATTGTGTAGAATGTAACCATAGGCAATTTTCTGGTGTTCCTGACCACATTATATATACCTATCATTTGGTTCACCTTGTCAAGTCCTGACTTTGCTTGGTTTTAATAGTTTAACTATGTCAGGTTTTTGTGAATCTAAGTTATGGCATTATCAAAATGCATACTTGAAACTAAAATTACATTTTTTTTCCTTTTCTGAGTGTATAAGATACAAGTGTGCAACCTGCACTGAAAGCAAGTAAGTTGGATTTTTCAGGTCTGTTTAAAAAAAAACACACAAATTCAGCAGGTAGTTGGGGGTTATTCTTTTGAATAGTACCTACATATGAAAGTCACTTCTTTTTCAAGTCAGTGATAAGATTTATAGCAGTGAACCCGTTACCTCCCGTTGTATTATGTCCTGATGAGCAAATGGAGCCTGCAAGTCTATTGATTACATCTGCTAGTTTATTACTAATCATGTAAGCACCTCCAGGTTGCTTATCAGTACATACTTCAAGGCTTCCTGTGTAAAATACTTTTGAATCAACCATAGCAAAAATTTGTATACCATATTACTGGGTGTGGATGGAATATATTGTCTAAACCCACGTTTACCTCTAAATCCAGGTAACGTTTTGTCTATTGTTACATTCAGTCCCATAGAGTAACATAATTTATAATTTTCTACAAATGCTGAGAAAATGTCTCTCACAGCCATTAATTTGTCCACTCTCAGGCATTCAAAGTGGGCAAGTTTGCCATCGAACATGGTAAGTTATGAATAAATCTAAATCTCCGTAAAGATATCGTAAGTCTAAAAAGTTCAATCCCACTACCATCAGTAGCTCATAAATCCTGCAATTTAGCTAATTGCTGCAATGTAAACCAGTTAGATATTAGGCCTAAAAATGCTTTCAGTTCAGTTTTGTTTATTCTTTTAGCATCTCTTTCTCATGAAAACTGGCTCAAGATAGAATTAATGTATTATATAATAAATTAGATCTAAACTATTATTTATAATAAAGTAGCTCCAAGGTTCAAGTTCTGTCTTGGCATTTTTTGCATTTGCCCTAACTAAAGAAAGTTGACACAAAATATTCTTCAGTTGTTTTCTAATTTGCCTTCTCATTAGATTTTTCCTTCATTTTGATTCTTTATCCTTTCCAAAAAAAACCCCTCTTCATTCATGTCTAATTAATCTTCATTTTTTCACTAGAAATATCTTACTCAGTATCCAAATTTTCTGAATGGGCTTCCACATAATCTTCACCTTCTAAATCCCTTTCATTTTCACATTCGAATCTATCATTCTCACCATTAGACTCGAGTTGCATTCACTGAAGTTCTTCAGCATCTCTTGGTTTAGTGAATCAACATATTTTTCCAGCCATTTTAAATGGCAAATGAAAAGGAAAAACAAAACAACAAAAAACCACAACACTGACTTTGAAGTTTGCAAAAAAACCCAAATAAACAAACAAAAACTATACCAACTCTGACTTGGAGTTTGTGGTATCTCTCTGATACAATTTACCATTGAATATTGCATACCCTTATGAACACATGTGATAAGCAGACTAACCACTTAAATGTGACGGTTTAACATTAGTCACATATAAACATACAGGTAGTCATGCCCTTGAACCTATGCACCTGATATATCTAACAATTTTGAAGAAAAGAGACATATGAAACAATATTGAAGAAAAGAGTTTGTTTGTATATCTCAGATCAGCACCAACTTTCACAGGGTTAAAGACAAGTGTCAGTAGCAGGCACTTGGTTTCCTAACTAGCACTATTTCTGTCCTTCCTCTTTGTTATGGAGTCCCAATTTCATTCAGGTAATATGTCAGCTCTGACCCAGGCCCCTGGAAATGCTTCTTGCTCAATTGAATCAGCTCTCTCAGACCCTTTCTTCTTCATCATAGATAGATCTAGGAATGTCCAACCAATGAGTCATAAGGGAAATTTTGAGGAAATATTTTCCTTTCTAATAACTGAAAACTAGCAAAGAGATGCTGGCCATATCCTTCCCATTTTTTTTGCTTTGGAACATTGTTGTGTGAAGACTGAATTTTTAGAGCCAGCACAGTTACTTGTTACCACCGTGGAGACACTTCTAACGCCCCTAAGATTGCAGAGCTGAAAGGTGGGAGGGCCCTTTGTTCACATAATCAATAAGCTACTGAGTTCACCAATGTGAGAATTATGTACCTTCTCACTTCTGGTTAAATGAAAAAATACATTATTAATTAAGCAATCTTTCATCTAGTGTTTTATCTTTGGTTATTAAAGGCTTTCTCTTTAATACTTTCGCAAATGAGGACGCTGAAGCTACAGGATGTAGGTGACATGCCCATTGTTTCCCAGCTGATAGGTCGTATTTTCTTAAATCCAAATCTTTAGATGTCACATCTCTTTTCAGAGTCCAATGACCTTTTTTAGAAAGTCTCAACTGCTTTCCAGATTTGGTTAATCTTTTATTCTAGAAAAGTTCCTCATTTTTTAAAATGCCACTCCTCCCCTGACCATCTGCTAGAATGACTTGCATAAAGCAGGTGCTCAGCAAATGTGAAATTTATCTAAATTTCATGTGTGGCACTTGAACCCTCTACTCCTCCCACCACAACCACCAACACACTTAAACCCTCACACAGGAATCATCATTACCCCTCAATGGGAGACTCTCTCTGAACCCTGGCACAGTTTTACGATCCCTGACAGTTCAGGCAATCACTACCAACCCAATTTTCTGAATTGGCATGCCAATGTTGATTCACTTCACACTGCAGCCCAGCTCAGACACACACTGGCTCTACAGGAAATGTAAAACCAAGTTTGAAAGGCAGCCCTGGGAAGGCGATAGAGAAAATATGAGGAAGCAGTCTATAGTACAGGTGTTTGAGTTCTGATCCTGGGTCTGCTACTCCAGAAATGTATTTATTAGGCAAGTCACTATATTTCCTTATTAGTCAGGTGTGGACTAGGTTAAGATTGTTCACAGTTGCTTTAGTAGCTCTGTAAAGTTAGCCTTGATTTTTATTAAGCATTCGTGTAACAAGTAACCATATGCTGGAGCTATAAAATAAAATAAGGCAGAATAATTCTTAAGAAGACAGCAATTTTATCCAAGAATGAAAAACAATTAGAGACCATGACAACAAAGTGAATGCAGTTGCAATAGTGCCTGACCTGGGTAGTAGAGAAGAATAGGCACAAGGTAGCAGGGTGAACCCCTTACTTACAGCATGCACCCCTAGGGCACCTGGACTGCTTGTTTGTCCCCTCACTCTCAGGCCTTAGCACGAGTAGCTATAAAAGTTCTTGCTTATCCTGTGAATTCAGTGTCAACAATTCCAGCCATAAATATAAGTATTAGGACGTAATGGCAAAAAAATGATCACCATTAAAACAACAGGTGCATGCTGACTGGTATGGCTCAGCTGGTTGGAGCATCATCCCATACACCAAAAGGTTGCATATTTGATTCCTGGTCAGGGCACATACCTAGGCAGCAGTTTAACCCCTGGTCAGGGTGATTGTAGGAGGCAGCCAATGGATTTGTCACATTGGTCTGTCTGTCTGTCTGTCTGTCTCTCTCTCCTCTCCTCCCCCTCCACCCTATCTCCCTTCCTCTGCATATAACATCAAAGACTGTATCCTTGGGTAAAGATTTTAAAAAATGGCAACAACTGACATCCTATAGCCATAATTTCCCATGGAGAAGGACACCTGCTTTGGAAATTGTCAAAGATAGGTCACCAAAGCTTGTCGATCTTCCATATCAAGGAAAAGCTTATTTAGCCTGAACTTTGGGGCTACTTTATACATTTGAAATTGAGAAAATATCCTTATGTATACTAATTTCTTAGTAAGATAACTTCACTGAGAATGTTTCTGGAGAGTAAAATAAAGACCACATGACCTGTTTTTGTAATCATGATAGTACACTGGACTTGAGGCCTTTATTATCAAAGGAGTGGCTTCAGGCTATTGAATTAGTGAGGAATATCTAAATAAATTTGTATGCTCAAGTTTCACTTTATGCAGGTGCAATCTTTATTGATGCCTCTTATTTTACACTTTTCTTAAAGGAGGGTGAATACTCCACATACAGATTATGTATGATAGTAGGAGGAACCCGGTCTGAAAAGGAATTCAATTGTCCCCTCATGACACTAAGAGATCTGTCCCCAAGTTTCCTAGCACTGCCACCAGAAGACCCATCTTGTTTTCCATCTGAGCTTTATGATATGCTACTTAGATAATCACAACTGCTTTCACTGACCATCATTAAAAGAAAAGTCGAATCAGAAAAAGGGAAAGAGATGACATTATAATGGATTAAATACTGATGTGGAGAGTAAATGAGAGCTATATTTACCAATGCTATATTCACATTTCAGTACCTTCATCTTTAGCCTAGTCAACATTGCATTTTGTGTTTCTTAATGAGGAGTTTGAGGCAAAGTGCTTTGAACTGGCTCTGTTTCTGTTCAGCCCAGCTGGAGCACTGCCCACTCCTACAGTCTGTGCTCACTGGTTGCACTCAGAGGAAAATATATGAGGACAAATTAAGGTGATCTGTGTGGTGAATGTCCAAAGTTCCAATGAAGAGTGAATATTCTATTCAATCAATAGATCACATAGAATAGATCACTATTCTTTGAGGAGTTGTGTGGATATCCATAAAGAGTCCTAGAGTCAATGCACATGACATAAAAATAGCAAGTAAGATGGATTTGCCTGAAGCCTAAAACAGAATGGAAACACTCTGTGAATGTACTTGCTTCTGCATTTTATTCAGCAGCAAGTGAACTCCTGACATCCTTGCTGTGGTTACTGAAGCCTTCTGTGCACTTCAGGATTTCATGAAAGAACAATCAGAGAAGAAAGGGTATGAGAGAAATAAAAACAAAAGAACAGGAAACATAAAAACAATCTCAGGAAACTAGCAAAGAGAACACGTGGGAACAAAGAAACTTTTTTTTATCAAGATGGGGAGGGTCATTTTAAAATAATATAAGTCTTTTTCTTTCTCCACACTCCTAACAGGAGAGCTCCTGTTTCCCAGTATGTGCATGTAATACACACACAAACATGTCTGCTAGCCCCATTTAGCTCTCTGCAGAAGTCCTAAGGACACTTCACTTAATCTGGAAGCCTAGTAATGTTGATTAGCATAATCAAGTGCACCTTATGCAAATAGAACCTAAAAAAGAAGCACCTATTTCTTAATTGGAGAAGACAGTGCCGTGAAGGCAAAATAAACATTATTGTTATTATTATTACCCACAAGAGGATTTGTGGGACAGGAGGAAGGATGTGTTAACTAATCATTTTTCTAGACCTTGGTTGTCAGGAATGGGGAGTTCAACTCAAGTAGCAGCTCCTTGAATGTAGGAAACATCTTTTCCAGTCCTCTGTATATTTTTTCTTGTGTCCCAAGACAGATATGTAAACATTTCGGATACTTTGATGGGGGAACTCAAGAGTCAAGAAATTTTAGTTTTAGGTAATAGTTAATAATCCTAGTAGTTAATGCATGTAAAAAACTCAGTTGTTTTAGGAAATGAAGGTATGGCCCACCCCAACTCCAAGAGACCACAAGCAATGTGCTCCAGAAGACACCATCAGCAATCAAGATGGTATCTGACCATGTGTTCCAGGGAGAGACAACCCACCACCCATGACACAGATAAAGAAAATCACCCAGGACATAGGACACAAGACCCAGATAGAAAATCACTGGTTGGCGGATGAAAGGATGTTCAGGAGATTGTCAGACTGAAGGTTTTATCTGATTTACCTCTTTCCTGAATTCTAAATCGTTTACCTACACTTTTTCCTTCTTATAAAAAAGGCTGACTTGAAAGGAAAGGTAAGATGGTCTGTTAGGGTACGTAACCCACCATCTTCTCAGATTGCCAGCCAACTGAATAAAGTGCCCATAAAGATTCCATCCCTATCTCTGCTTATTGGGTCTGGTCGTGATAGGCAGCTCTTCCAGTTTCATATTCTGGCAATTACTTTCACGGACAGACTTTGCCACTCTCTGGTAAGTTTGGGCATTTGGTGCAGAGTCCCACTGGCTAACTGGACTGTAGGTGCAGATTTGGAGAGTTCCTAGCTGCTGCCAAGTTATTTCACTTAGGGACTCTTCTCCTTTGACACTTGGCACCTCTCATCATCTTCACTTTTGACTGTATCACTCTGCTTCCTAGTTCAGGTTACAATCCAGGGTCATGACTTAGTTTGCCTGGAATTAAGTTTTCTTCTGGTTTACAGAACTCTGTCTGGTAAAAACGATGTCTTCTGGTTTAATTAAGGTGCCTTCTGGTTTGGTTTGTGTGATCTTAGCTCTGTCTGGTAGAATGGGAAAGGGACCTCCATTCTGGGAAATAGCAGTTTGGGGCAAGTTTTGGCTAATTGGTTGACCTATGCTTATAAACCTATAACTAAAAGAAAATGATTTTTATTGTAATACTATTTGGCTTATGTGTTGTATAATATAGACTCAGGACAGCTCTGGCCACTGAATAGGTCTTGAAATTACTCTGTGATACTGCAATTAAAGTTGTTTTGTTAAAGATCAGGGAAGTAGGACAAAATACATTACCTAGAAACTTTCATGAGTTTACATAATAAGGATGCAGGATTAAAAGGAAATAGATTAATTGTCCAAACAAAAGCAAATTTGCCTGTGAATGATAGCAGAAGCTCAGAGAAGAGGGACCTGGAAGATCTAAATATTATGGCTGTTGTGAGCATTGTCAGGGCTCCCACTGGCCCCTCCAGCCCTGGGGGATCTTCCTCCTCAGTTAGCTGAGGGAACTGAAAAAGTGAACCTGAACTGGCCTCTTCATTCTGAACCTGTCAGGGAACCAAATTCAATGGAAGACAAGCCCCAAATGGGGCAGGGAGATACCCTTTGTGCAGACTTCCAGCAGGAGTAGGGCCACAGGGCCAGCCCACTGGATATCATTAGACACATACTATGTTTTCTACATCAGATCTGTTAAACTGGAAAAATTCTGAAAGAACCAGAATATAGCCCTTTAGAATAGGTAAAGAGTGAATTCAGGCTTTTTAGTCCCTGAAAGTGCACCTGGCATCTGCACCAGGCTTGGGGCTTCCAAACCTACTAAAGTCCTTTCAATTATAGGTTCATGAATGGCAGGGCATTGCCCCCGGGGTCCTCACCCAATTGCTTAGTGACACTTCACAAGCCACTGTATACTTGTCAAAGAAACTAGATCACACTCTCTAGGGGTGGCCAGCCTGCATGAGAATTGTGGCAGCCACCTTCGAGCTTTTACAGAAACCTGAAAAGTTTTCCTTGGGACAGTCTATCACCATTTATGCACCCCACCAAGTGTTGAGCCTACTGGAGCAAAAGGGAAATCTGTGGCTCACTGCAGGAAGAATGGGAAAGTACCAAGGAATTCTTCTCAAAAATCTCAACATCTACCTCAAAAGTATAAGTTAAATCCTGCCTCTCTTCTCCCAGAACATGACTCAACTGCACTAATACATGATGGTGCTGAGTTAATTGATAGAATTTATTCTAGCAGAATTGACTTATGGTACCATCCTCTAGAAGAGGCATAAGTGGGCTCTAAATGCATATGGGAACAGTTACATGGACAGAGAAAACAGAAAGGCTGAGTATATAGTTGTGACTCTTGAAGAAATAATAGAGGCTAAGGACTTGCCTCTGGGAACTTCTCAGGAAGCTGAACTGCTTGTATTAATGAGCACTGGAATTGTCACACAAAAAGAGAGTGAATGTGTATGCCAACTTAAGGTAAGCCTTCCTAATTTTACATGCACATTGTTTCATTTGGAGGGAAAAAGAAGATTAAGACTGCAGCCGAGATTTTAAAATTGTTAGAAGCTGTTCAGGCACCTTTACAGGTGGCAGTTATTGTCTTCCCCCAGCATCAGAAAAGAGGATACTGAAGAGAAAGGAACATTAATAATACCTTTTGGTACCTGTTCTAGACTTATCACAATTTGAACCTGAATATTCAACTGCAAACAGAAGCTCAAAGTTGCTGTTTTGACGAAGAAGGTCCTGATAGTGGGTGGAGAAAGAATAAGAAAAGAGTTATACTACTTCCTGAACCAGTAGAACCAGTCATGAAGCATTTGCATGAGGTCACTCACTATGGAAAGGACTCATTAACCGCATATATTAAACCATGGCTCACACGTCCTGGAATGTATAAAGCCATATGAAAAGTAATTGCTAGATGTGTTGTATGCCAGAAAACAACCCTAAGACAGATCCTCATCAAAGAAAGAAAGCACACAATATCAAAGACAGTGTCCATTAGAGGACTGGCAAATAGACTTTACCCAGATGCCAAGGGTCCAAGGGTGGAAATATTTGTTAATACCTTTTCAGGATGGGTAGATGCCTAACCTACTAGAACTGAGACATCCCCAGAAGTTGTAAAAGACTTACTCAAGGAAATAATTCCTCACACTGACCTACCCAGCAGTATCCAGAGCAGTAATGGACTTGCTTTTGCTTCAGAAATTACACAGAAGGTTAGTAAACTTTCAAGAACTAGGTAGAGACTCCACACAGTATGGAGACCTCAGGCTCCTGGGAAGGTAGAGAAAATGAATCACACCTTGAAGAAAAATATAACCAAGCTGTGCCAAGAAACTCATCTCCACTGGGATCAAACTTTATCTATTGAAAGGATAAACAGTGGCTCCTTGAAGTGGGTTTCAATTAAATTCTTATGAAATTGTGTACAGCAACCATTTCAGGCTATGATTGGGGAGGGAGACATGCATATAGATCAAGAAGTGAAAGTAAAGAAATATGTACAACATTTTAGTGAGACCTGAGCTGTAATTAATGACTTTGCTTGCATTAGAGACCTCTTCTGCAGGGGCTGGCTACAGTCCTTTGAGCCTGGAGATAAGGTGCTACTCAAGACTTGGAAGATAAGATTTCCAGACAGCCAACTAGAAGAAAAGTGGACTGGACCTTGGGACATACTCCTCACCACCCCAACTACAGTGAAGTTGGCAGAAATAAAACCTTGGATTCATCACACCAGAGTAAAGAAAGCACCAGAAGAACAATGGACCACTGAACCATGAGAATGCTTGAAAGTCATCATTCAAAAATAATGACTTACATTCTTTTCATTACTTTTTCTTTTTCCCTATGTTATGGAGAACTTATTCCTTTCAAATGAGGTGAAAATATTTGGGTATATGTAGCAAATCATGTTCTAAACATCTCTGACTTTTGTCTTGCAGAAGGAACTTATATTGAACAAACTTTCACTTCATGTCTTATAGGTGTTTGTGCTCTCCTGGAAAGCTTTCAAAATTACATTCATTTAAACATATCAATAAGAAAATGACCTACTCTAATATTTATAATTAGGGACTTGTGGTAACCCTAAAGGACAGGGAAGTGTTTTCCTTGAAAATCGCTAATGTAGTCCCTGCTAGAGTGTGCAACTTTTGTCAACTGTACTAAAAACTGTTTTGTGCTTTCAGCAGATGTGAAGATGAATTACACCACCACTACTAATGTATCTTATGCCTTTGGTCATGTGAAATTGCCTGCAGGATGGTTTCTAACATGTGTAAGGACCGTTTATTCCTGTGTACCAGCAAACGATTCTGGGAGACAATGTTCTTTGGGAAGACTGATGGTGTTTTTGCCTCAGAAGCCCTATATCACCCAGACTCTATGGGAACTCTCCTTTGCACCTGATTGTAACAGTGATTTGCATGTTTTTAGCCTTGCTGAATATATTTCTTTAACTATATTTGTAATGCCAGCCATGGTAACTTTTTTAATGTACAAATAAGTAGATTAGCCTGTGCTATGGCAAATGCCTTGAGTGCCATCTCACAAGCCATTAGTGCATTAATTAAGAACCAGGACAAGTTAGAGAAGCCATATTAGAGAATCATACAATCATAGACTACCTCCTTTTAAGGCATAAACATGGATGTGAAGAATTTAAAGGACTCTGTTGTTTCAACCTAACTGATAATTCACAGCTCAGAGAACATAAAGTAAAGCAAGTAAATGAAATAGTATCCCATATAAAACAAAGAGAAGGATACTTTGCTATTAATTTGCCTAACTAATCTACTGGCCACCTAGTAGTACTGGTCTTCAAGAAACATTGGTTGCTTTTATTCTTTTCTTTTTTTTTTTCCAGTATCATAGGTTGATGCTGCATACAATGTGCCCCCTTATGTGGATCTGCAATTATATGTATTCCTAAACTCCCTACCAGACTGTCTAATGCTAAGATGCATGTTCAACAGCAAAATGATTACTTCCATATGAAACTTCGTTATCTCATAGAAATAAGATAGTTTAGGTTAGCAGTGGGTGAACTCAAGAGTTGGGAAATTTTAGTCTTAGATAATAGTTAATAAGCTTAGTAGTTAATGTATGTAAAAACCTACTGTTTCAGGAGCTGAAGGCACAGCCCACCATACCTCCAGGATATAACAAGCAATTCAACCTTTTTGCTCCAGAAGAAACCATAAGCAATCAAGATGGTATCTGAACTATTGTATTCCAGGGAGAGACATCCCACCACCAGGACACAGGACAGAAGACCCAGATATAAAATAACTGGTCAGTGGATGAAAGAATGTTTGCGAATTTGCCAGACTGCAGATTTTATCTGATTAACCTCTTTTCTGAATTCTAAATTTCTTACCTACATTTTTTCCACCTTAAATTCCAAATTCATTACCAACACTTTTTCCTCCTTATATAAAAAGCTGGCTTGAGTTTATAACCATGGACAGACAGAACAGCTTCAACATAACAAGGGTGGTAGGCAGTGTGGAGGAGATGCAAGAGGACTGACTGGGTCCCCATGGGTGGCAACTGAAGTGCTGAAGGGCTATCTGCACCTGGGGGGAATCCTCCTGAGAAGTGCAGGCTCTAAACCCCAAGCTTGGCTCCCCAGGCTACAGCACCAGAGCCCCAAAAGTACACATATAATATCCAGCTGCAAAAAGCAGAAGGGTTTCTTTCTGTTGGAAATGGATGGTGGGAGATGCAGAGAGGTATTTAAAGGGGAAATGCATAAGTTTTTCATGTGCAGTTATTTACCATGGGCTCTGGCAAAGTAGAGGGGGCAGAGTGGACTAGAGACACTTGAGGAGACACTGGAGACAGCGGCTTTGGGGAGAAAACAGAGATCAGATGCCAGGGCCCTGGTGATGAGTTATCCTCCACATTTCGGCAGCTATCTTGTTCAGGCAGACCACTCCCCTCTGAGTGACAATAGTCTGAGAGGAAACAATAGCCCTGCACCCAGGAGATACTCTGTACCACCTGTGGTGCTTACACCTGACTGCTGAGTGCAGAATGACTAGATTAACTGAAGGAGTCCCTCACAGATGGAGGATCCGTGGTAGTCACTAATAGGCTGCCTAAGGCCAGACTGGGGCATCACCTGACATCACCAGAGGCAGACCCAGAAAGACAAAAACAGTGGTAAATACTAGATGCTACTGAGATGAAATCCACCATGGTCTTCTCCATGATTTGTGATATCTTCTTTCCTGCGTAGTTTTTTAATGTTCATTTCTCGTCCTTCTAGTTTGTGCATATTAAGTCACTAGATTTTATATTCTAGTTTATTTCATCTCATATTTTGTTCCTTCTCATACCTCACTTTACATTTCTTCCCTGTTATTATTTTAATTTTAAATTTTGTTTTCTCTCTTGTTACAACTTGTTTCCATTCCAGACTTTTACTATTTCTCCCCTGTCCAGCCTCTCAAAACCAATTTTCTTGTCAGTGGTCATCTCACATTCTTTATCCTGCTCTTAAAATGCTCATGTTCTCTCTCCACCTTTACCAGTCTTTGCTCATTGGTTGTGAATAATGTAGTTGTTGCATTTGTTCAATTTTATCTCTAGATCTTCAGAATTGTTATATTTCAAATCTCACATTTTACCATTCCCCTCTTCTACTCCAGTCTGCCTTCAGACTGCCCATTCTTATATTGTCTCAAATTTTAACTTTTCCCTGTCTTAGCCTTTTTTTCTTTCTTTTCTATTTTTTCTTTCATCCTGCACTTTCCTTTTTTGTCTAAAATTTTAATTTTTCCCTATTTTAACCTGGTGTTCATTCCTCACTCTTAGCATTCCCTCTCCATCTATCATCTCAAAATCATTACCTTTCCTCTAGACATCTGTTAAGCTTTTCTTTCTTTCTTTTTCCCCCTCTTATTCCAATCCCATCTATATTAATCTTAGCTTGTTTGTTGTTGACATCGCTGTGGTGGATCTTTTTCTCCAGTTTATTTCCTTTTTTATTATTTACTATTTTTGTTCCTTTTTCTTTCTCTCTTTCACTTTAATATTTTTTAAAAATTTTCTATTTAAACTTAGTACTATACACTTCCTTTCTCTTATTCCATTCTTCCTTTCTTTTCCCTTTTTTTTATGGTAAATTTTACTTTTTTTCTTTGCATTGCTCCAGTTCCCTACTCTTATTAGGGCTCCTTTTTCTACACTCTTAAAATCATTTTATTTTCAGTTAGTCACCTAATGTTTGCTTCTCCTTTCTTATAATAGTCTTAATCTCTTTACATCCTTATTAATACTGGCTCATTTGCTGTTGATAGTAGGATTCTGGGTGGGAGTTATTTTTGTGAGTGTGGATTTGTTTCTTGGGCTGTGTGGTTTTATTCTGGCAGTACCTACATAACAGCACACAAGGTGTGGTGGGTAGAGTAGCCCTCTGTTAGCCATTGGGAGGTAAGGACCCACCAAAGAATGACCCAACAACAATCAAAACGCAATTACTTCCAGAGAACCAATATAAATGGCAGAAAGAGCATCCCAAGGGCATCAAGACAGGAAATCAAGGAGACTACACCTCTGAATCCCACAGGTCTACAATAGATGTTCAAACCACAACAACAGAGAGTGAAAGCAGATCAATTTGAGAAGCAGAAACAAATCAGAATTCCCCTAAAATGGGGAGACAAAGAAACAACCCACAATCAAAAGGAAAGGAGGAATCCCTAGAAGAGTGCTAAATGAACTAGAGGCAATGAACTGGTTATAAGGAAGCTCAATGAGCTCAGTGAGAATTACAAAGGACTACAAGGAAGCTATAAGGAACTTACTGTGAGCTAGCTATATCAGCATTAAAAAGGACATAGAAACTGTCAATAAGAGCCAATAGGAATGAAGAATACAATTTCTGAATTGAAGAACATAGTAGGAGGAATTAAAAGCAGGCTAGGTGAAGCAGGGGATTGAATCAGTGAGCTGGAGGACAAGGAAAAAAAAAATCCCAGAAAGGGTAAAAAGAGGAAAAAGACTCAAAAAGAATAAAGAGTGGTTAATAAAGTTGCAGGACAACATAAAACATAATAATATCCATGTAATACGGATAACAGAAGGGGAAGAGGAGCAAGGGATAGAAAACCTGTTTGAAAAAGTAATGAGAGAAAACTTCCTTTGATGAATGAAAAACTCACAGAAGTCCAGGAAGCAGAGAGGGCCCTAATCAAGAGGAACCCAAAGATGGCTACTCCAAGACATATAATAATTATAATGGCAAAAGTCAAAGACAAATAGAATCTGAAAGGCAACAAGGTAGTAACATAAAAAGGAGCTCTAATAAGGTTAGCAGCTGATTTCTCAACAGAAATACTACAAGCCAAAAGAGAATGGCAAGAAATATCCCATGTGATGAAAACTGAAGGTGTGCAAGCAAGACTACTCTAACCAGCAAGGCTCAAGATTGAAAAGTGCCACCCAGGCAAGACACAGAGACCTCACCTTCTCAATAGCAGCAAAAGCTTCTTCTAGAGGGAGGGGAAGGAGAAACAGGCTGTATTGCCAAAAGTTGGGAATACATCTGGGATCTGGAGCTGAGAGATCATAGATGAATCCAGAAAGAAGTCAAAAGGTGAACTTCAAAAGTTAAAACAAATTTCTCTCCATCAGAACTTGCATGTTTTTTTAAATTTCTTTTTTTTGCCTCTTTTATTTGTTGATGAGTTTGTTTTCCTCCCTTTCATACTGCATTTTAATATTCTTTCACTTCACTTGTATTCCAAATAACTCACTATTCTTGGTCTTTTACTTTTTATTTGTTTTATTTACATTCTTTTATAAACAGTGACTAGTTGGGTGAAATATCATGGTAATTGTTGTTCTTCTCCACCAGAACTCTGTTTTGTTCACTATCTGTTTATACTTTAAATCCCATAGAATTCTCTCCCCCTGTCTTACTCCACTTCACCTTCTACCTGCCCCTGATCTGTTGAGTGAGGAATTTTATTTCACTTTTATTCCCCTCTCTCAATCAGGGCTTTACTCCTTTTACTTATTAGTTTGCTTCCCCTTCTTCTCAAAATCATTTTTCTTTATGATAAATATCTCATATTCACTTTTTGCTTTTCTTTAATATTCTTATTCCCATTCCACCTTTATTAAATTTCATTCAGCAATTGCTTCTATTGAACCAACTGTGTTTTTTCTGTCATTTTTCTCCTGTTGGTCTAATACCTTTTCAATTTTACTTCAGTCCTCATAGTATATGATTCACTTTTCTAACCCCATTGTTCCTATCACCCTTCCACGTTTAACTTAAATTTAAATTTTGTTCTCTCCCTTTCTTCACCTCGGTTCTGTCCCAGCTCTTACCAATTCTCCTCCCTCTTTCCACTAAATAACATTTTCCCCTCTTTTACTCTTCTCATATCCATTTGTAATATCATATATTATTTGTAATCTCAATTCATGTTTATTAATCTTTGCTCAATAGTGGTTGAGATTACTGATATAGTAGTGGTTTTTTTTTTTTTTGGTTTTTTTTAGCAGGCATAGGTTTGGTTGTCTGGTAATACTGCTTTGTTAACCAACACCTGTACAACATCATACAAGACAATGTAGGAGTTGTCCACCAAAAAAGAAGCCACCAACAAGTAAAGATCAAGTACAACAAGAGAGCCCACACGAACTGAGGAAAGGACAACCCTAGAACATCCAAACAATGAAATCAAAGAGACTGTGCCACTAAGTTCCACAGAACTCCTACCACAGAAGTCCACCTAATGAATACAAGCAAGCAAAGAAGAGCGCCCTGTGACACAGAAACAACAAGAATAAAAAGAGTCACCTAAAATGGGGAGACAAAGAAAGCAGCAAAATATACATTGCTTTCAAATGCACATGGAATATTTTCAAAGATAGGCTACATGATAGGACACAAAACAGGTGAAAGGGATGGAAGAAACCAGAGTAAAAGAGCTAAATAAAATTTAGGCAAGCAATCTATCAGGCATATAATTCAAAAGAATGCTTATAAGAATGCTGAAGGAACTAAGTGACAACCACAAGGAACTAAGCGGGAATTACAACACCATGAAAAAAGACATAGAAAGTAAAAACAAGAACCAGGAATAAATAAACAATACAATATCTGAAATAAAAAATACACTAGAAGGAATTACAAGAGGATGGATAAAGCAGAGGACCAAGTCAGTGAGCTGGAACACAAGGTAGAAATACCCAGGTGGGGGGGTGGGAAACCCTCAAAAACTATGAGGATAGCTTAAGGAAACTTCAGGACAACATGAAATGTAACAACATTTGCATCATAGGAATACTAGAAGGAAAAGAAAAGGAGCAAGAGATAGTAAAACTGTTTGAAAAAGTAATGACAGAAAACTTCCCTAACCTGGAGAGGGGAAAAGCCACACAAGTTCAGGAGGCACAGAGGGTCCCAAAAGATAAACTCAAAGAGGCCTATACCAGGACACATCATAATTAAAAGGCTAAATTTTAAAGATAAAGACAGAATCTTAAAAGCAGCAAGGAAGAAACACATAGTAACATACAAGGGAACTCCAATAAAGGTAGAAGCTGATATCTCCACAGAAACACTACAAACTAGAAGAGAATGACAAGAATTACCCCAAGTAATGAAAGGTAAAGGCCTGAAACCAAGACTGCTTTACCCAGCAAGGCTCTCATTTAAAATGGAAAGTGAAATAAGGATTTTCCCAGGCAGTGGAAGGTTACAAAAATACACCTCCTCCAAAGCAGCAGTGCAAGACATGTTAATGGGACTACTTTAAGAAGACGAAAGTATTGAGTGTGAGAGATAGAAACACAGGTACAAAAGGGAAAAAATTACGTTGAATAAGTAACCATCAAGAGTAACCTTGAATGTAAATTAATTAAATGATCCAATCAAAAGACATAAGGTATCTGAATGGATAAGAAAACATGGCACCCATACATACTGGCCACAAGAGACCCACCTCAGAACAAAAGACCTACACAGACTGAAGGTGAAGGGTTGGAAAAAAATATTCCAAGCAAGTGGACAGGAAATAAAAGCTGGAGTAGCAATACTTATACCAGATTAAGTAAATTTCAAAACAAAAGCCACAAAAGAGACAAAAAAGGGCTTTTCATAATTCTAAAGGGAGGAATCCATCAGGAAGATATAAACATTCTAAGTATATATGTACTCAACATAGGAGCATTGAAATATACAAGGAAAATATTGGAGGACTTTAAGAAAGATATACACAGCAACACAATTATAGTAGGGGATTTTAATACCCCACTGTCAACTATGGGCAGACCTTTCAAACAAAGAATCAATATTGTGGCACTGAATAACATAAAAGATCAAATGGACTTAACTGACATATACAGAAACCTTCAGCCCAAAGCAGCGAAATATACATTGTTTTCAAATGAACATGGAACATTTTCAAAGATAGACCACATGATTGGACACAAAACAAGCCTCGACAAGTTCAAGAAAACTGAAGTCATATCAAGCACTTTCTCACATCACAATGACTTGAAGCTGGAAACCACTTCATGGTAAGAAATCAAAAATATTCTAATACATAGAGGCTGAATAATATGTTATTAAACAATGAATGGGTAAACAATGAGATCAGGGAAGAAATCAAAAAGTTTTGGAAACAGATGAAAGTGAACACACAACTCAAAACCTATGGGACACTCTGAAGGCAACCCTGAGAAGAAAGTTCATAGCAATACAGGTCTACCTAAAAAACATAGAAACATTTCAAATAAGCAACGTAACCTTACATCTATAAAAACTGGAGGAACAACAACAAACAAAGCCCAGAATGAGTAGAAAGAAGGAAATAAGAGTAGAGCAGAATTAAATGAGATACAGACTAAAAGAACAATCGAAAGGACCAATAAATCCAGGAGCTATTCCTTTGAAAAGATCAAGAAAATCAACAAACCTTTAACTATACAAAACAACAAAAAAAGGCAGAGGACACAAATAAATGAAATCAGAAATGAAGGAGGTGAAATTAGAACCAATGCTGCAGAAATACAAAAGGTCATATGAAATTACTACAAACAACTATATGCCAAGAAATTTGAAAACCTAGGTGAAATGGAAAAATTTCTAGAAATATATAATCCTACAAAACTTATTAAAGAAGATACACAAAAACTGAACAGACCAATAATAGATAGAGAAATTGAAGCTATAATCATAAAACTCCTGGCACTCAAGAGCCCTGGGCCAGAAGGATTCACAGGAAAATTTTACCAAACATTTAGAGAAGAGCTAGCCTCAATTCTTCTCAAATTATTCCAAAAAACCCTAGAAGAGGGAACATTCCTAAACTCTTTTATGAGGTCAGTATTATCCTAATCCCAAAACCAAATAAGGACACAACAAAGAAAGAAAACTACAGACCAATATCACTGATGAACATAGATTCTAAAATCCTCAACAAAATATTGGCAAACTGTATCCAGCAAGACATTAAAAAGATCATACCCCATGATCAAGTGATGCAAGGATGGTACAATATGTACAAATCAATCAATGTAATACATCACATAAACAATACCAAAGACAAAAAACACATGATCATATCAAAAGATGCTAAAAAAGCACTTGGTGAAGTATAGCACCTGTGTTTATGACAAAAACACTCAGCAAAATGGCAATAGAGGGAGCATACTTCAACATAATAAAATCCATATATGAGAAACCAACAGCCAACATCATACTCAATGGTCAAAAACTAAAAGCTTTCCCCCTAAGATCAAGCCCAAGACAAGTCTTGTTCACTTTCACCACTTCTATTCAACATAATATTGGAAGTTCTAGCCACACAAATCAGATAAGAAAAAGAAATAAAAGACATCTAAATTACAAAGGATGAAGTAAAGTTGTCACTGTTTGCAGATGTCATAATAGTGTACATAGAAAACCCTACAGACTGCATCAAAAAACTATTCAACCAAATAAATGAATTTGATAAAATGGTGGGATACAGTCTCCATTCAGAAATTGAAAACATTTTTGTACACTGATGAAATATCAGAAGCAGAAACTAGGGGAAAAATCACATTTACTATATCAACGAGAAATAAAATATCTTAGGAATAAACTTAACCAAGGAGGTAAAAGACCTGTACCCAGAAAACTACATAACACTTAAGGAAAACATGAAGAAATTAAGGGAGACACAAAAAAATGGGAGCATATACCATGTTTAAGGATTTGAAGAATTAACATCACTGAAGTGCCCACACTACCTAAAGAAATCTATAAATTCAATGCTATCCCTATCAAAATAACAGTGACATATTCACAGGTATAGAACAAATATTTCAAAAATTTATGTGGAACCCAAATCACCCCAAATAGCCTCAGCAATTTTGACAAAGAAGAATGGAGTAGGAGGGATCACAATATCTGATATCACACTATGTTTCAGGGACACTATAATCAAAAAAGTCTGGTACTGGCATAAAAACAGACACATAGACCAATGGAACAGAATAGAGAGCCCAGAAATAAACCCATTACAATATAGTCAGTTATTATTTGACCAAGAAGGCAGGAACATAAAATGGAGTAAAAATAGCCTCTTCAATAAATGATGTCGGTAGATCTAGACAAGTAAATGAAAAATAATGAAACTAGACCGCCAACTTACACCACAAACTAAAATAAACTCAATATGGATAATGGACCAAATATAAGTTGTGACACCATGAAAGTACTAGAGAAAACAGGCAGGAAAATTCCAGATACACCATGCAGCAATATTTTCATCAATACATCCCCTAAGGCAAGGGATAGAAAGGAAAGCATAAACTAATGGGACAAAATCAAACAAAAAAGTGTCTACATGGCTAAAAAAAATTATTATAACAGGAAGGGAACCAGTCATATGGAAAACATGTTTGCCAATGATACCTTGGACAAGGGTTTGATCTCCAAAATACATCGAGAACTCACACAACTTCACATCTGGAAGACAAACTACCCAATTAAAAAATGGGCAAAGAACCTGAACAGACAATTCTCTGAAAACAACATACAGAGAGGCCAGAGACATATGAAAGGGTGCTCAGTATCACTAACCATTAGAGAGATGCAAATTAAAACAATAATGAGATACTAATTCACAATGGTCAGAATGGTCATTATTAATAAATTAACAAACAAGTGCTGGTGAGGTTATGGAGAAAAGGGAACCTTAGTAGGTTGTTGGTGGAAATGAAATCTAGTGCAGCCACTGTGGAAAACAGTATGGAATTTCCTCAAAAACTAAAGATGGAACTGCCTTTTGATCCAGTAATCCCACTGCTGGGACTATATGCTCAGAATCCTGAAACACCAATTCAAAAGAACCTATGAATCTCAATGTTCATAGCAGCACAATTTATAATAGCCAAGTCCTGGAAACACCCTAAGTACCCATCAGTAAAGGAGTGGGTCAAAAACTTGTGGTACATTTTCACAGGAATTCTATGTAGCAGAAAGAGAGAAGGATTGCCTACCCTTCCCAACAGCATGAATGGAACTGGAGAATATTATTCCAAATGCAATAAGCTAGGCAGTGGAAGGCAAATACCATATGACCTCACCTATAAGTGGAACCTCATCAACAAAACAAATAATGAGTAAAACAGAACCAGAGACTTGGAAATAAAGAACAAACTGAGAGTGACCAGAGGGGAGGGGGAAGTGGAATAATAGGAAATAAGGGGAAGAGGTAAGCAAAGAAACATGAATGGAGGATGCATGGGCATGGACAGTGGGTTGGGATTGACTGTGGGAGTGGGGATGGATGAGGTGGGGAGAACAGTGTGGAAAAAGGTAGGGCAACTGTAACTGAGCAATAAAAAATAAAATAAAATAAAATAAAATAATAAAATAAAATAAAACTGTCAGTATTGGTTTGTAACATATAATATGAAATAAATACACATGACTGTATACTATATAAAATAAATAATGAAAATAATAAAGAGACAAATCTCCCATATAAAATTATTTTAAATAATTTATAGGTACACTCTGCTTCCAAGGAATTGGAGTGTGGACTATGCACAGTGACTTTTTCCAAAGAGAACAGTATAAAAAACAGATTAACTTTATACTGGTGAACTCTGAGCAGCATTACCTCAAAGAGTTTGTATTTCCTTGCTTTTCATCACTTTGACTATTTCCTGCCAATACTTCTGACTTAAAATCTTCCTATTGAAAAATTAGATGACAGTTTAATGGGAGCTCCCTTGTAGGTAACTAACTGCTTATCTCATGTGGTTTTTAAGAATCTCTTCTTGTCTTTAAGCTTTGCCATTTTAATTATGATATGTCATGGTGTTGGCCTTTTCGGGTCCATCTTATTTAGGACAGTCTTTACTGGACTTGTGTGTCTTTTTCCTTCACTGGGTTATAGAAGTTTTTGATCATTATTTATTCAAATAGGCTCTGGATCTCTTGGTCATTATCTTCTCCTTCTGGCATCCCCATGTAGTGGATGTTGTTATGCTTCATGTTGTCCCAAAGGTTTCTTAAACTCTCCATATTTTTAATTCTTTTTTTTCTTTTTTTTTATCCTCTGATTGGGTGTTTTTTTCTACCTTCTCTTCCAAATAACTCCTAATTACTGATTCAGCCATCTGCATCATCTAACCTACTGTTTGTTCCTTCCAGTGTATTATTTATTTCAGGAATTGCATTCTTATTTATGACTTGTTCTTTTTTACAGTTTATGTGCCTTTTTTCAAACTGTTGAGCATCCTTATAATCATTACTCTGAACTCTGTGTCTGATAAATTGCTTGCCCCATTTCATTTAGTTTTTCTGGTGAATTCTCTTGTTCTTTCATTTGGGACCTGTTTCTTTGTTTTCCCATTTTGGCTGCCTCTATTTATTTGTTTCTATGTGTTAGGTAGATCTATGTCAGACACTACTTGTGACTGGTCCTGGGCAACCTGTTTGGAGCTTCAGTGATATACAGCTTGTGGCTCTTCTGCTGGCCCTGGATATGTGCAGAAAGCATTGCCTCAAACAGGTGATCAAGGTTAACATCATCAATGATAAGTCATGCTGATAGCATATATTCTTGTTATAATGTGATGATAATGGCATTTTGTCTGTAGTCTTTCTTCAAAAGCACTATTGATCCATTCCATCATAAAAATGACACCTGGCAAGTCCCAAATGAGAAGCATTCTACAGAATACCCAACCTGACCAAAATAACTGGCATTGGAGACTGTCAAAGGCATCAAATTAAGAAGAGCCTGAGAAACTCTCATAGTCAAAAGGAATCAAAGGAGAAATGGTGACTAATTGTTATGTGTTATACAGGGTAGGATCTTGGAACAAAAATAAATAAATAAATAAGTAAACTTAAGAAATATAAATTAAGTATAAATTTTAGTAGTCTGATATTAGTTCATTAGTCCTAATAAGTATACCACATTCATGTAAAAGATCAATAATGGGAAAGTGGGTATGGGGTATACAGAATTTTCTAAACTTGTTCTGTACCTTTTTTCTAAAATTACATCTAAAATGAAAGGTGTATGTGTTTGTATGTGTGTGTGTGTGCGTGCTTAAATGAAGCAATATATATAAATCAGTATTGGTGGTATGTGTATATGAGCACAGTACATGAGAGAATCTTTATAACAAACAGTGAGTGAGAAGGTCTTATTAGCAAGGCCATTTAAAACATTTTGAAAATACCTTTTCAATTTTTTGGTTGGGGGAAGGTATTCACCTTCTTTGAGAGAAGGTAAGGAAAATTGGTGGAGGGCTAGATTTTTTTAATATAGATTTTCAAATCTCCCTCCTGTTTCAGACCACTTTTTATAGCATGTCATATCTTTGACACTGAAGTTCAGAACATTTATGAGGCTCTACAGAGAAGATCAAGTCACACTTTTGCATCTTTCCTGATTATGCTGACCTGAGCTTGTGAATTACTTCAGGTGCATTTTCTACCACTTTATTAGTTCTCCATCTTCTTGAGCTTTTTCTTCCCCTATCTTAACTTCTCATGACCATTTGTTTTTTGGGTTGTATATGTATGTGTGTGCACATGTGTATCTCCTTTATCATTAGTTTGGGGGGGAAAGAAAATGAGCTCAGTATTTAGTATGGCACCTTAACTACACTGGAATTATATTCTCAAATAGACTTTCTGTTTTCATCAATAATTCGCTTTTTACCATAAGTGCAATTTTAGAACCACATTTGTAAGTCTTCACAGGAAAGGCATGTTACACCAGGAATATTTTGTTGTTGTTTTGTTTGTTGTTATTATTGTTAATAATGACCAAATGATTGTTAAAGGTGAAAGTCAAGGTACTTTCTCAATCTCATCCTACTTATTCTGACCTTAAAGATAGTAGGTAGAAAATTTTAGGTTCTATGTGCAACACATGTGTGTACTTTTTAATCAATGGGCCCAACCCCTTACCAAAATCCACCTATCTCCTTACTGAGGAGGTAAGTCCACCAAACATTTACTTACTATGGCCATTGTCTAATTTTCCCCAACTAGGGGACAAGGAAGAGAGTTTAATCTTTTTCTTTTTTCAGTAAGATACTTGAACCTTTGGTTTTAGAAGCACCAATCAGCAAAGTTACTGTCTTAAAATTTACATATCAAGTTAGGTTTTTTTTCTATCCTTCATAGAATATTGTTGGGATGAATATAAGTCTGAACAGTGATGATCAATGAGGAGGTAAAGCAAGTTTTTACCCTCATGTTCAAGAGGTTTCAAAATCATCTGAATAAACATCCCTCACAATAAAGTACTTTTATATTTTCTTAAGGGTATATCTCACCCCACCTATAATAGAAAATAATAACTTTCTGTTTGAGCACCATGGATACTGCTGGTGAGTGGTGTGCCTCAGATGATATACCTATAAGCAGCAAATACAAGCAAGTGACTCTAAAGTGAGAATCCCTGAGATCATATTCTAGAAACTTAATACCATTAATATAAAAACACTCGCTTTCTTCACCAGCAGTATAGTGATGGATAAGATGTAGCTTATAGGATTACTTTGTTAAATGATATACTGAATACAGAGTGCCTTGAATGTAAATGATCTATATATTTTTAGCTGTTATTTTAAAAGTTCAGATAAAAATATAGAAACCCATAAATACAGCTTTTCTTTCTTTAAGATTTTATTTATTTATTTTTAGAGAGTGGGGAAAGGAGGGAGAAAGAGAGGGAGAGAAACTTCAATGTGTGGTTGCCTTTCACATGCCCCCTACTGGGGACCTGACCTGTAACCCAAGCATGTGCCCTGACTGGGAATCAAACCAGCAACCCTTTGGTTCCCAGGCCAGAACTCAATCCACTGAGCCACACCAGCAAAGGCATATTTCTACAAATATTTATTAAATAACTACCATGTACTAGGGATATATGGTCAATAATATATTGCTTACTTTCTGAAAATTGTTATAATCAGAGAGGAAATCCTGCATGGAAATATAGTCATATGGGTTGGCCAAAACATTTGTACAATAAAAGACACATTTTTCACTTTCACCAATAATTTTATTTGGACATTTTGAATATGTTGGCTATCTCCCATGTGGTAAAACATTGATCGTTCTCAATTAATGTCTTTTTTAAAGTATAATTTACTGATTATGCTTTTACAGTTGTCCCATTTTTTTCTCCCCTTTTTCCCCCTCCACCTTGCACCTGCCCTCCCTCCAGCATTCTCCCCACTTTAGTTCATGTCCATGGGTAGTACACATAAGTTGTTTGGCTTCTCCATTTCCTACACTATTCTTTACCTCCCCTTGTCTATTTTATAGCTAGAAATTATGCTTCTTATTTCCTGAATCTTTTCCCCTATTCTCCCCCTTGCCTCTTCCCACTGATAACCCTCCATGTGATCTCCATTTCTGTGATTTTGTTCCTGTTCTAGCTGTGTGCTTAGTTTTTAGGGTTTTTTTTTTTGTAGATTCAGTTGTTGATACTTGCAAGTTTGTTGTCATTTTACTATTCATAGTTTTGATCTTCATATTTTTCTTAGATAAGTCCCTTGAACATTTCATATAATAAGGGCTTGGTGAACTTTACCTTGTCTGGGAAGGACTTTATCTGCCATTCCATTCTAAATGATAATTTTGCTGGATAGAGTAACCTGGGTTGTAGGTCCTTGCCTTTCATGATTTTGAATACTTCTTTCTAGCCCTTTCCTTCCTGTAAAGTTTCTTTTGAGAAATCAGCTGATAGTCTTATGGGAACTCATTTGTAGGTAACTCTCTTTTCTTACTGCTTTTAAGATTCTTTCCTTGTCTTTATTTTTTTAAAGATTTATTTATTTATTTTTAGAGACGGGGAAGGGATGGAGAAAGAGAAGGAGAGAAACATCAATATGTGGTTGCCTCTCATGCACCCCCTACTGGGGACCTGGTGCACAACCCAGGAATGTGCCCTCACTGGAATTAAACCAGCAGCCCTTTGGTTCATAGGCCAGCAGTCAATCCACTGAGCCACATGAGCCAGGGCTCTCTCCTTATCTTTAATTTTGGGTAATTTAATTATGAAGTGTCTTGGTGTGTTCCTCTTTGGGTCCAACTTCTTTGGGACTCTCTGAGCATCCTGGACTCACATGTCTATTTCTTTTGCCAGATTGGGGAACTTTTCCTTCATTACTTTTTCAAATAAATTTTCAAATTCTTGCTCTTCCTCTTCTCCTTCTGGCACCCCCATGAGTCAGATGTTGGAGTATTTAAATTTGTCCCAGAGGTTCCTAAGCCTCTCTCTCTCTCTCTTTTTTTTTTTGAATTCTTGTTTCTTCATTCTGTTTTGATTGAATGTTGATTTCTTCCTTCTGTTTCAAATTCTTGATTTGAGTCCCAGTTTCCTTCCTTTCACTGCTGGTTCCCTATATATTTTTCTTTATTTCCCTTTGTATAGCTTTTCATTTCTTCCTTTATTTTGCAGCTGTGCTCTGTGTTTTGAACTCTGCATCTGATAGGTTGGCTATCTCCTCATCACTTAGTTCTTTTTCTGGAGTTTTGATCTGTTCTTTCATTTGGGCCATATCCTTTTGTCTCAGCCCACCTGTTACATTGTAAGGGGCGGAGCCTTAGGTATTTGCCAAGGTGGGGCAATCTACTTCATTGTGTTGTGGAGCTGTATATGGGAAAGGGATCAAAGAGGGAACAATGCCACTTGCTCAGCTCTCATCCTGCTTTTAGTTACTTCCTCTGCTACCCACAAGCAAATTGGGCCTTTCTGGTGCTGATTCCCAGATGGACGGGCTTGTATGCACTCTAGGGTTCTGGGGGTCTCACTATTGGACTCTCCTGTGAGGCTTGGAGTTCCTCCTGCCACAGCAACTCCCACAGGTTTTTATAGCCAAAGGTTTTAAGGCTTTATTTCCCTGCACTGCAACCCTGTGTTGCATGGTCTGTCTCACTCCACAGTTATTCCTCCCAGTTTATCTGCACATGGATCAGACTACCCAGTTTGCCAGCCACTGCCTCACCCACCCAGTCCACCAGCTTCTGCCTTGCTGTGCGTCCTTTCTGCCCCAGCTGCCCATCTCCACCCCTCTTATAAGCCTGTATGAATGTTTGTTCTTTAACTTCTTGGTTGCCAGACTTCCATACAGTTCAATTTTCAGTTCTGTTTCTTTTTAATTGGTTGTTGTGCTTCTTATGGTTGCACAAGGAAGCAAGGTGAATCTATCTAAGCCTTCATTTTGGTCAGAAGTCTCAATTAATGTCTTGATTTGATCACTATCAACTTCAACCGGTCCACCCAATCATGGAGCATCATATAGCAAGAAATATGCAGCATGAAAATTCATAAACCACTTTTGACACATTCAATCAGTAACAGCACCTCCTCCATACACTACACAAATCAGGTTTGTGTGTGTGTGTGTGTTTCAGTTATGTTTTTACGTTTCTTGAAATCATAAAGCATATGCTGAAAATGTTGCATATTCTGTCTTCAAAATTAAAATGGCTACAAAAAACTTACCAGTTTTGATAACTGTTTTTTATTAATGTGTACTGATATGAGAGCTATCATAATCCAATCTAATAAAATTGTTTCAAATGAAATTAAAGACCACTAGCACTACTACAGCCATCTTACAGGAAAAAAAGAAAAACTTTTTTGCCAACCCAGTACAGTCAGACCTTGGTACTCGTCAGTTTCAGAACTCATCAAACCCTGTACTCATTGAATTTTATGAGAAAAAAATGTGTCAGTACTCAGGGCTTGCTCAGGACTCATCGATCTTGCTAGAACTTGTGAGTCATGACATTGTTCCGCAAAAGAAAATGTTTCATCACTTGTCACTTGCTCACCACTAGATACCCTTCTCTTGTGATGGAACAGAGGGTGGTGTGTCAGTCTTAGAGTAGCTCACAAGCAATGCAGAACATCCACATATTCATTGTTACTGTCTTGCACTTTTGTGCATTTTAAGTGCTAATCATGGTTTGCAAAAAGTTAAGAGTGATACCACCAAGCCTAAGAGGCAGTTAATAGAACCACAATCAAAAAGAAAAAAGAGATCATAGTTAAGTATGAATGGTGTAGGTGCGACTGATATTACTTTTATGTTCAAGGTGCTGAGGTGAGAATGATGATCTTAACAATAGTGCGAATAAGGAAGTTATTAAAGCAGTGAGTGTTGCTAAAGATGTAAAGCCTATGAGTAAGCAACATTCACAGGCATTGGAAGAAGTGGAACAATTGCTTTACATCTCAATTAATAAAAAATAGTTAGTAGGTGACAGCATTTCTGAGGCAATAATTTGTGAGAAAGCTAGCAATTGCATGATGACCTGTTAAAATACAAGCCTGGAACAAATGGTGAGAGCACTGAAGTGTTTAAAGCCAGTCATGGAACACTCAATAAATTTAAAAAGAGAACTGACATCCATAGCGTGGTGAGGCATGGAGAGGCAGCCAGTGACAACAAAGGAGCTGCCAAAAGCTGTGTCACTAAGTTTAGGGAATATGTAGAGGTTGAGGGTTTTGTGCTCCAGCAAATGCTTAGCTGTGATGAGACTGGTTTGTCCTGGAAGAAAATACCTAACAGAACCTACATCATTCAAGAGGAGATGGCAATGCTAAGGCACAAGCTGATGAAGGACAGGCTAACTCTGTTGTTTTGTGGAGACTTAAAACTTAAGCCTTTATTAGTGTATCACAATGAAAATGTGAGTTTTTTGAGAGAGGGAGCATGATAAAAAACAAGTTAAGTGTGATGTGGAAGGCTAATACTAAAGCATGGGTGATGAGGCAGTTTTTTTAAACAATGGAAGAACAAAGTTTTTGATCCAGTGTGAAAAAAAATATTTGCATGAGCCCTGGCTGGTGTGGCTCTGTGGATTGAGTGCCAGCCTGTGAACCAAAGGGTCATGGGTTCGATTCCCAGTCAGGGCACATGCCTGGGCTTCTGGCGAGGTCCCTAGTAGGGGGCATGCGAGAGGCAACCACACATTGATGTTTCTTTCCCTCTCTTTCTCCCTCCTTTCCCCGTCTTTAAAAATAAATAAATAAAATCTTTAAAAAAATATTTCCAGGAAAATGAACTGTCTCTGGGGGCTTTGTTAATTATGGACAATGTCTCTGCTTGCCCTCTAGGCTTGAAGGATGACTTACTGGAGGAGTTCAGTTTCATAACCATGAAGTTCTTGCACCCTAACAAAACTCCTCTGCTCTAGCACATGGGCCAGCAGGTCATTTCCAACTTCAAAAAATTCTATACACCTTTTCCAGAGGTGCTCTGAAGTAACCACGGATATACACTTGATACTCAGGCAGTTCTCAAAGGACCATTTTAATATCCTCCACTGTGTTACCATCATAGATGAGACCTGACATTCAGTCTTGTACAAGACCATGAACTCTGCCTTGAAGAAATTGTGGCCAGGAGGCATAACTCTAAGGGACTTTGAAGGTTTTGAGGATGAGCTTGGTAGCCCAAATAGGGGAGCATACTATGTCTCTGGGCAAGTTGATGGGCCTGGAAGCCAATGATGAAGACGTCGAAGAATTTGTGGAGGATCACAGAGCAGAGCTCAGCACTGGGGAGGTGCATGGACTTCAAAAGGAGCAGCGACACATAGTGTCTGATGAAATTTCTCCAGGTGAAGGGGAGGGAAAGGAGAAAGCATCTACTACTCTCATAAAAGAAATGTGCAGTAAATGGTGATGCTAAGCATCCTTTCATGTGTCTTGGGCCATGTGTATGTCTTCCTTGGGGAAGTATCTGTTCAGGTCCTTTGCCCATTCCTTAATTGGCTTGTTTGTCTTCCTGGAGTGGAATCATGTGACTTCTTTATATATTTTGGAGATCAAACCCTTGTCCAAAGTGTCTTTTGCAAATATATTTCCCCATATGGTTGGTTCCCTTTTCATTTTGCTGATGTATTCTTTAGCTGTGCAGAGCTTTTTATTTTGATGAACTACCATTTGTTTATTCTTTCCTTTATGTCCCTTGCTCTAGGGGACATATCGGTGAAACTATTGCTGTGTGGAATATCTGAGATTTTCCTGCCTATGTTCTCCTCTAGGACTTTCAAGTGTGGCAACTTTTATTTCTCTTTTATCCATCTTGAGTTTATTTTTGTATGTGGTGTACATTATTGGTCAAGCTTCATTTTTTGGAATGTCGCTGTCCAGTTCCCCCAACACCATTTGTTGAAGAAACTATTTTTTCTCCATTTTATGCATCTGCCCCCTTTGTCAAATATTAATTGACCATAGAGACTTTTTCAGAGAGATATAAATTAAAACCACAATGAGATACCACTTCACACTGGTCAGAATGGCCATCATAAACAAATCAACAAACAACAGGTTCTGGCAAGGTTGTGGAGAAAAGGGAACTCTAGTGCACTGTTCGTGGGAATGCAGATGGGTACAGCCTCTGTGGAAAGCATTATGGAATTTCCTCAGAAAACTAAAAATGGAAATTGCTTTGACACAGCAGTTCTACTGCTGGGATTATACACTAAGAATCCTGAAACACCAATTCAAAAGAACCTATGCACCTCAATGTTCATAGGAGCACAATTTACAATAGCCAAGGGTTGGAAGCAACCTAAGTACCCATCAGTAAATGAGTGGATCAAAAAACTGTGGTACATTTACACATTGGAATACTATGCAGCAGAAAGAAGGAGCTCTGATCCTTTGCAACAACTTGGATGGAACTGGAGAGCATTATGCTAAGTGAAATAAGCCAGGTGGTGAAAGGCAAATATGATTTCACCTATAAGTGGAATCTAATCAACAGAACAAAGAAGCAAGCAAGATATAACTAGAAACATTGAAATAAAGAACAAACTGATAGTAACCAGAAGAGAGGGGTGAGGGAATAATGGGGGGGAAAAGTGGAGGGATCATCAAGGAACACGTAAGATGGACACATGGACAAAACCAAAGGGGCCATGGGCAGAGGATGGGAGATGGGGATTGATGGGGAGGGGGGTGTTGGAGAGAAAATGGAGAAAACTGTACTTGAACAACAATTAAAAAAAAAAGAAAAAAAAATACATGTGCAGTAAATGGGTCGATATTCAAAACTTTGTGGGAAAGTATCACCCAGACAAAGCTCTAGCTAGCCCAAATGTGGACCTGTTTCATGAAAAGATGGTGTCACACTTTAGAGTCTTTTGGAAACATAGACAGAAACAAGTTTCTCTTGATAGGTTTTGAGTGAAACTTTCTAAATCTGAGTCTCCAACAGTATACAGTGAAACCAAGAAACAGAAAACAGAAGAAACACCTAAGAAGTCATCTGAAATTCTCTTGGAAGAGGGCTCCTCTTCCAAATATTAACCCCTTTCCTCCTTGTCCTCTACCTCACCACCATCCCTTTATGCCAGGAACTCCTCTCACTAAAGGTCAAATAAAGTTAAATTTTATTTTATTTTTATTTAATTATTTGTTTTTTTATCCATTTCTGTTTAGCTTTAATGTTCTGTATTACAAAACAACCTCATTACCTATTATTAGCCCAGTAAAATGTAAAAGTTTCCCAGAACTTTCACAAATTATTTCTAATTGCATTTCTTATGGGAAAAATGTGCTTGTTCCATGTCAGTTTTAGCACTCGTCATGATTTCTGGAATGAATTAAAGTCAAGTACTGAGGTACCACTGTAATTCAGTGTTACATGGTATATGGGCCATCCTGTGCATACGGCTCTATAGGGGCAGAGAGAAAAAGGAGATAAGTCAGCTGGGGCAGAAGAGTAGGTTTAGGAAAGGTTTTATGTGGAAATAATGTCTGCATTAGTTTTTCTGGCAAGGCAGGGGTGATTATTTTTATAAACAGATTTTTATTTTTTATTTATTTTTATTTTTATTGTGTTTTGCCATTATTATTTACCTCCTCATGTGGTCTGATGTTGAGAATTCCTAATTGAGTGCATTCTACATGCCAGAATTGATGTGAGTGCAAAGTTAAAGAGTACATGGTTTTGATTTTTAAGGAGCTTAGAGTCAATTGTAGGAGACAGCACTGTTAGCAGACAATTATAACAGAAGGAGTAGGGAGAGAATAAAAGATACAGTACAAATTCACTCAAAGGATACTCATAATTATCTTGGAAGAGCATTGACATAGGCTTTCCAGAAGAAGAATGCTTTACTAACAGCTACTTAAAAAATGAGTAGAAATTAGTCAATCAAGTATTCTAATTAATAGAGATCAATGCCAGGTGAGATGTGACTATGCAGTGATGAGACAGGTTTATGTCAGTGGTTAGTGAAATTTCCCTTTTCACTTTATAATTACAATTTTATATGGATTTTCAGATTTCAAAGAAGCAGTGTATGATAAGAGACACACTTCTGAGTGGAATTTAATCTTTGACAAATCCAAAAGATCTCAAAGAGCTTTAGGGTCAGTGCTAAAAGCATTCATTTTCATCACTATGGCTTTCAGGTAATGGAGATTTCTGGTTGAAGGGCCAGTTTCGCTTCTCTCATTTAGGACTCATATATGGATGTCAGGGAGAGAAAAGAAAGATGTTTAAAAATGTTATTTGATGACTTCAAGGAGGATAAAGGAAATCTGTATTCATTGGCCGTAGTGGATAAATTGTTTTCTGTTCTCTAGCAAGTATTAACCTTCCTCCCTCTTCTGTGAACTCATAACGGATTCATTATTACTTTTTTAATGATAAAAGCATTTGGACCAATTATTTCATTAAAAGGACAAGCCTGAGCAGGCCCTGAGTGTAAAGCCTTCAGCTTTATGAAGTAGAAAGTTCATGTTCACAGGGATTCTTATGTCCTTTGTGTTCAAGAGAAGGGCGATGATATATTAATCATTTTTCAACCACATTGCATTTAGGGGTGTATAGGAAATGGAAGGAAAATTTTTAAAAAATAGTGAGGCCAGCCCTTACAAAGCAATCTGTAGGGAAGCTGGAGGAAGCTTTATGTCCAGTCTAGTATTAATTAGTTTTTTCAAAAACTTTGTGATTAATTCTGCATAATTAGAGAAGTGTCAAAGAGACCCAAGAATAAAAATACACTTGAATCAGAAACCTAAAGTTCACAAAGAATTCCAACTGCCTTTAATAGCTTAAAACCTGCCTTCTTAACCACCTGATGGTCATCTCCAAAAGGCTATTAAATTTATCAAGACACAAAGGAAATTCATCATCTTCTTTCAAATGTGATCTTCCTCTTTTCTACATGATTTTATCTCAATACAAATAATTAATCCACCCATCCTCTAAGCCACTTCTATATTTTATTTATTGCACTAATACCTTGTCACTTTTTATACACCAATTATGTATATTATAGTAGACCAAAACCTTTGAAAACAAGGACTATCATTTATTTTTGCATCCATAGTATTTTGCATAGTACTAAGTCTTAGATGAGAGCTAAAAATAAGAATAGCTAATATACACTGGAAATAATTTGCCAAAAACCATTCTAAGCAAGTTACATGTACTAACTCACCTATTCTGTATATCAACCCTAGGAACACAGGTACAATTATTGTCTCAGTTTTCCAGATGAAGAACCTGAATCAAGAAAGTTTAAAGAGCTTTCCTGGGATCACATACTTATAATGTAAGGAGCCATGAGTCACATCTAGGCTGTTTGCCTCCAGTCTGCCTGAGCTCTTCATAATATTTCATTGTCTATCTTTTGATGGTTTTCCTATTATTAAACACTTTGGTTTTATCTATCATCTATCTATCTATCTATCTATCTATCTATCTATCTATCATCTATCTAATCATCTACCTATCATCATCACATTTATATCTTTATATCTTTCTCATTCATAAAACATCATATTTAACCCCTCAAGAAACTGACACTAATTAGGTTACTACCAGTTGATCCTCTTAGTTGAGAATCTCAGTTATCTTCCAAACTGAAGGTTAGGTCCATTAATAGGGAAAGCTCTAGTTGCCTAAATTCAGACAGATTATCCTAACTAATATTTCATATCTAACATTGGAGCCTGTGCCTCCACCCTGACTCCCTGCAAATACCACAAAAATGTTCCTACATATCAGAGATGTTAGATAAGCATGCATAGAATTAGATTTAATTTCTGGCAACATGAAAAACATGATATCTTGATAAATTATTTATCTATAGAACACACATAAATACTGGAAAATGTAAAAAAATAACCACAAAGCAAAAGCAAAATAAAAAATTTTAAAACTTGTGCTGAACCAACAAGTGATTAAACCTCTAGAAGTCCACAATAAAGAAACAGCAGGCAACCAGAAGTTTTCAAGAGTGCACAAAAGCCACAAGTGCTCTCAAAGTTACTTGTCAATTTTAGGAAACTCAAGTATGGATATTACCAATCACGAGAAGGATAAGAGGTATGAGCCTGGGCCCCCCAAAAGTAGCAGACTGAACACTGACATATCTCCATATAATTTGGAGCCTCAAAGAGTTAAAGCCTCAATGATAAGATAATGTAAAACTCAGCCAACTGTGAAAAAGAGACTTCCTATACTTGGATCCATGATCAAGGGTCTGCCCTGAGGAATGTTTGAAATTTCAATTTATACTTTGTATTCAGGCCATGAAACACGAAGTTGCAAAATTACAATAAATGGGCCAAGGGAGATATTGTTACTGACATGCAAAAGCAAATTGTCCATGGAGTTCAGATTACCATTAGCTCCAGTTCTGAAATTATGAAACACATGAAAAATAGATGACTAAAAATTAAGGAGCAATGACATGTATTAGGATTCTTGCATACAGAATAAAAATAAACATAAATAAGCTTTTTAAAGGAATAAACCAGAGGATTGGTAATATGACCAAAAAGTAAGATAGTATCCAAGAAAGCAGGTAGATTTTAAAAATATTCTCATATAATTCTAGAAATGAAAAGCATGTAATAAATAAAATTTAAAACTCTATGGATAGATTAAAAGGCAGATTAGAAAGTGCTGAATCAAGAAACAGCTTTGAAATATACAAAGAACATGTGTAAGAGTTAGAGCAATCAAAATATATGTAAAGGAGGGCTAAGGAACATGTTTGAGAAGATGAATGAATATAATATAATTTTCAGAGGAAGAGATTAATGCAAAAGAGAAAATATTCAAACAGGTATTTGTGAGACATTTTAATGATTGATTCAAGTCATATAATCTTAGATTTAATAAAGATTATAATTTTAAAAGGATAAATTGAAAGAAAATATTAGAAATAGGACAATGAAACTGTACAATAACAAAGAGAACTCAAGCAACTCATTAGTTAAGGCTTATTAACTAAAAAACATAAATTATAAGATTGAAAATTGACTTTTTAACAGGTTAGTTTCAAAATAGATTTTAAAATGTTTTCACTGAAATTTTACAGAAATTTAGAAGAAAATTGACAAATTCTCTACCCTCATGGAAGATATCCTTCAAGCAGGCAAAGGAGTTATTGAAGATTTGGAAGAAATGAAAAGAGCAATTCACAAGGTAGGTCTAATGAATACAAACAATTAGTCAGTGAGGACACACTTTAGTCAAGCACACATAGAACCTTATGCAAGATGACTATGCACTATCTGTAAGGCAAGTCCTACACATAACAAAAGTCACAACTCATCGTCTTACCCACATTCACTGTCCTATAGGTTATAACCATCATGGAAAGATTTGTTTTTAATATATAAGGATTGGGAGAAAAAAAAACTATCATTTTTCGTACATCTTGGTTTCTCACAAAATAGCTAAGATAATTAACAAAATATAGCCATAATAAGGGGATTTAGCCAGTTCGCTAGATGCATGGTCTATCTCTATATCTATCTATTATATATACTATATATATAATATATATTATAATATCATTTATATATATATATCAATGGTATTTCTATACCCCAACAACAAAAGAAAATGTAATTTTAGGAGATACCATTTAAAATAGCAAGGTATAAGAAATTTTCAAAAGAAAGCTGTAACTCTGATGGATAAAATTTCAGGGCTTTATTGAAACAAACTAAGTGTTAAATAAATGAAACAAAATGGCATGTCTAGAAAATTGAAAGTTGTCAATTGTCCATAAATGAAAAATCAATGTAAACACAATTAAAATTCTAACAGGGTTTTTGTTGAATTTCCTGAGATTTTACATACTAATTCTAAAATTTATGTGGAAGAGCTCACTACCAAAAATAGCTAAGGTGATTTTGCAATAAAGTGATATCAAGGAGTGACCCACAGATACAAACTCTTCTAGTGAAGCAATAGTAAGCAAGATAGGAAAGTTTGCTGTAGCAATGGATGAATAGAACACAGAACTTATGGGGTGGAATAGAAGCATACCTAGATTTTATAACTTGTCAAAGGGCAGAGCTGGTGAAACATGAAGAGAATACGAAGCATTCATAAAGGAGATAAGACAATTGTTTATAAATATGATCAAAGAATGGGACGCCTCAATTACAAAATAAACTAAGACAAATTTCATGTAAAGTGTCAAGTCTGAAAAAAGTTTAAAAAAAATAAAGCATAACATGAGCGGAATTTTAAAATGACATACAAAGCCAAGAAATTGATAAATTAATTCATACAAAAATAAAACTTCTGTTTATCAAAACACAGAGTAAAGTGTGTGTGCGTGTGTGTGTGTGTGTGTGTGTGACAGAGAGAGAGAGAGAGAGAGAGAGAGAGAGAGAAGAGACAGAGAGAGAACATATAGACTGAAATACTTTTTATTACACATAACATCCGAAGAATAAATTTCTGGTATGTAATTTACAAATATAAAAAATAATAAGAAAAATACAATTAACTTGATAGTAAACTAGGCAGAATTAACAGAAAAGGGAACCTGAAAAATCAAATTAAAAATTTAAAAAATCTTACTCTCTCAAATCATCAGGTAAGTGAAACTAAAATCCAAGATTTCATACACATCACATGACTAAAAATTATGTTATCTGATAATAAAGGGATTTTCAAAAGGTTGAAACAATAGTAACTCTTACCAACAGATAGTGTAGTATAAATTAGACAAACATTTTGCAGAGGGATTTTATCTAAAAATATTAAAGTCAGCAGTGAACACATTTTGACCTTAGCAATTTAATCTTTTGGATAATGCCAAAAAATAAATTCATAGGTGTACAGAGCATGCAGAGGATCTCTAAAAAGAGCATTATATCCATTTTTAAAACAATGAAAATATCCTGAATATCAATTAAGAGATAAATAAATAAACAAGTTGTGATAATTTTGTAGAGCAAAATTTACACAACAGTAAAAAAGAGGCACAGATATGCACTTCCTAACATAGATCAATCTCCCAAACAAAATGTTAAGAGAATAAAGCAAGTTTAAGAGTACAAAGTTTTAAAACATACAGAAGGAAAAGTGTATATATGAAAAAACTGCAGCTAACATTACTTTTAAAGATTAAATATTGAACTTATTTCTTTAAGGTTGGGACAGGGAAAGAATGTCTACTCTTATCATTTCTATTCAATGTGCATTATAAGTCCTATTCAGTACAATTAAAAGAGAGGGGTTGGAGGGTGTTGACATAGAAATTTAAAAAAAAAAGATTGAGAGAGTATTAAAAAGAAAGACAAATAGAGGTAGATGAATATAAATATTTGGAAGAGTAAAGCTTTCTTTATATATAGGTTAAATCATTTTGTACATAGAAAATTTTTGTGAATATACAAACACCAGGAATGATAGGTTAATCAAGCAGGTTCACAGGGTAAAAGTTAATATAAAATTAATTATATTTCTACTAGCAAAAAACAATTTAAAAATGAGGTATTAAACATCAAAATTGTTAATAGCATGAGAAAGATCTCCTAGAAATACATTCAACAAGAGATGTGTAATATTTCTAGAAAATATTGCTGAGAGGAATTTTAAGACTCAAATAAATAGAAATATAAATCATATTTGTTCACTTAAAGACTACATACGTTAAAATGCCCTTTTAGCCCTGACCAGTATGGCTCAGTTTGTTGTGTTGTTGTCCTGTAAACTGAAATGTTGCAGGTTCAATTCCCAGTCATGGTGCATGTGGGAGGCAACCAAGCAATGTTTCTCTCTCACATTGATGTTTGTTTCTCTCTCTCTCCCTCCCTCTCTCCTCCTCTCCTTACCCCCTTTCTGTCTGTCTGTCTGTCTGTCTCCCTCTCTCTTCCTTCCTCCCTCCCCCTTCCACTCTATCTAAAACCAATGAAAAAGTATCCTTGGGTGAGGTTAAAAGTTGTTTTTCTTTTTTAATTGATCTATAGAACCAGTGTAACTCTAATCAAAATTACATGTCTTTTTTAAAAATAGAAATTGGCAGGTAAATTAGAGAATTTGTATAGGAATGAAAATGACCTCAAATTGCAAAATAAATATGAAAATAAAATTAGAAGACTTACACTCGTGAGTTAAAGGCCTACTTTAAAGCAACAGTAATAAAGATCATGTGCTATTTGCAAAAATATGTACAAATAAGTCATTTGAAATGAGAAGAGTCTAAAAGAAGATCCACAAATATGTCATAGGTTATTCTAAGGAGAAAAAATGGTGTCACAACAATTCAATAAGAAAAATTATTCTCAATAAACAGCCCTGGAACAACAGGGTATCCATCAGCATTACTTAAAACAATTTATATTTATTAACTCATTTCAATCCCCATAGTCATATGAGAGAAATATTACCATTTCCATTTTCACAGAGAGGGAACTGAGGCTGATTAGGTTAAACAACTTGCTTAAAGTCACACAAGTAGCAGAGGGAGAATTTGAAACGAGATGCTAAGCAAAACTTTCAAAGCAAGCTAGACTGATCAAGCATGAATTGCCAGAAGGAGTTGCATTTGACCTGGGAAAGATGAAAAGTGTTCATTTGGGAAACAATTTTCCTTCATGATTCTCTCTGGTTTCCTTTCCTGCTTTATATTTTTCTGGTTCATGGGGGTCCTTATTATTAAGAAAATCAAATTTATCATTTAAATACTCCCTCCCACACATTTTCGAGCCTAGCTGGTTTCACTGAAGAAATCTATCTAATATATAAAAAATTAACATGAAATCTACACAATCACTTCCAGAAAATAAAAGATCACTCTGATTTAGCATAGTGCTGGAAGTTGTAGCCAGTGTGATAGGCAAAAGACAAGGAAATGAAAGATAAGCATATCAGAAAGAAAGGAATAAAACTGTCACTATTTGTTGATGACATGATTGTCAATATAAAAAATTCCCCAAGTTTACAAAAATAACCCTCTGAGAACTAATAAGTGAGTTCAACAAGCTCACAGAGTACAAGATAAGTATTTAAAAATTAATTGTATACAGATATATAAGTATATAATTTATACATGTAACACATTTGTATATAAGCAATGAGCACCAAAGTTTAAAAATACCATTTATAACACTCAAATGCTTACATTTATACATAATAAACATGTATCAAATTTATACACTGAAAATTACAAACACCGATGAAAGATATTAAAGAAGAACTAAATAGAAGGACATACCTGGTCCTTCTGGAAGATTCGACATAGTAAAGAAGTCAAGTCTCCCCAAATTGAAATATAGTATAATAAAATATCTATCAAAATCCCAGATAGATGCTTTTACAGATATATAGATTTTCCTAAAATCTACATGAAAAGGCAAGAGAACTAGAATAGCTAACATAATTTTGAAAAAAATAAAATGGAAATATTCAATCTACCTGTTTTTAAGACTCATTATATAGTTACAGTAATCATCACTGTGAAATTATCAGAGGTATTAGACACATAGAGTAATGAAATATAACATAGAATCCAGAAATAGATCCCCACAAATATGTCTAAAAGCTTTTCAAAAAAGGAACAAGAACCATTCAGTGGAGGAGTATAGTCTGTTCATTATATGTTGGAAATATTGGATATCAATAGGCAAAATAAAGAAAGAAAAAGAGAAAGAGGAAAAGAAGGAAGGAAAGAAGGAAGGGAGGGAGGGAGGACAGGAGGAAAAAAGGAGGGAGGAAAAGAAATGCGAAGAGAAAGAAGAGAAGAGGAGAGGAGAGGAGAAGGGAAGAGGAGGGGAAAGGAGAGGGAGAGAGAAAGAAAAAAGAAAAAGGAAAAAAAAGAAGAAACCTAGATCTACACCTCACACTTTATCCAATAATTAAACCAAAATGGATAAATAAATCATGGACTCAAAAGTGTAACATAAAACTATAGAATTTTCAGAAAACAACATAGAATATCTTTGCAATCTAAGGGTAGGTGAAGAATTCTTAAACTTGACACCAAAATCATCATTGATCACAGGATAATTTGATAAAATGGACCTCATCAAAGGTCAAAGTTTTGCTCTTTGAAAGATACTTTGAAGATAATGAAGACAGGTTGTAGAGTAGAAGAAAACATTTGCAAGACAAATATCAAAGTACTAGGATCTAAAATATCTATATCTTTAAATACATATGTAGACCTGGATATCTCAAAACAGATGAGTTGGTAAACAATCAATTCTGTCCTGGCCAGGTAGCTCAATTGGTTAGATCATTATACCAATACACCAAAGTCATAGGTTCAAACCCCCAGTCAGGCAGTCCACCAGAGAAAACATCAGTGGACGTTTCTCTGTTACATAGATGTTTACCTCTCTCTCTCCATCCTATTCTATCTTAAAAAATAATTTTAAATAGTCCTCAGATGAAGATAAAATAAATAAATACATTTTTAAAATCAATTAAAAGGATCTAAACTTATTTTTAAAAAATAAAAACAAACAATTTACTTAGAACATGGACAATAGCCATGAAGAGATATGTTAGTGAAAAGGATATACATAAGGCAAATAAACACATTGGGAAATGTTTACCACAAACCATTAGAGAAATATAATAAGATAATATTAGACACCTACCAGAATGGCTAACATAAAAAATAGAACACCACATATGGAGAAACTGGATCACTCATACATTGTTGGCAGGAATAAGCAGTTTGGCATGGTCTTCAGAACAAAACATGGAACAATGTTTATAATCTCTATGTTTATGACAGGTTCACATACCCAAAACTGGGAACAACTGTGATGTTTTTCAGTTGGTGACTGGTTAGATAAACTGTTAATGATTAAATATAGTTATCATAGAATACCAATCAGCCATCAAAAGAAATAACCTACTGATACATGCAAGGATATGAGTTAATCTCCAGATCATTATTCTAAATGGAAGAAACAAGCCAAAAATGTTGCAGACTATATAATATATAAAACGTCCTTGAAATGGCAAAATGATAGGAATGGAGAACAAAGTACTGGTTACTTAGGGATGAAAGAAGTGAGGACAAGAGGAAAGTAGGTGTGGCTATAAAAATGAGACAAGAAAGATACTTGTGATGATGGAAGTGTTCTGTATCTTGACCGTATTAATGTCAATACCCTGGCTGTGGTATTTTACTATAGTTTTGAAAGATGTTGCTATTGGGAAAAACTGTAAAAAGTACCCATGATCTCTCCGTATCTTATAACTGCATGTGAACCTACAGTTATCTCAAAATAAAAGTTTGATTAAAACAGTAAAGTGCTCAATAATTTTTCTTTCACTAGGCCAAAGCTTCATGAAGGACTATGTCCTCCTTTACATTATCACATCAGTATAGGGCTAGAAATGGTAGGTACTAAGTAAGAATTTATTGAATGAATCAGTGCACTACTACTGGTACTTCGCTTAAAAAAATTGAAGGATAAATTACCAAAATCCTGACAGGAAAAAAAGAAAACATAATGAACAGACAACTACACACACAAACACACAGAAAAAAAAAGAATGACTCTTAACATTTAAAAAAATTCAAAATTACTCACAATAGATAAATTAAAAAATAAAACAATACAGACACCATGAAATGAACACTGGAGAAAATTTTAAAAGTATGGTACTATATCATATTGGCACGGTCATGAAGAATTATATTGCCATCTATGTGTAAAAAAGAAAAACCACTGGGCAGAGGAATTTGGCAATATTTAGCAACACAATGAATGCACTTACATTTTGATCCAGCAATATGACTTCTAGGAACCTATATTGAATATATTTTCAACGATATAAAAATAAACAATATTATTTATTGTGTTGGTGGTTTACATGCAAAATATATGAAACAAACTAAATGTGCACATATATAAGAATGATTAAATAAACTACGAAACATCTACAAAATGGAATAGTATGTAAATGTAAAAAAACATGAAGGATCTCTGTGTATTAATAGTGATTTTTTGATATATCATTAAATTGAAAAAAGTGCAAAAGACTATCAGCATTGTACTACCTTTATGTAAGCACAAAGAGGATATACAATAATTTACATGTCTCCTCATTTTATGCAAAAGAATTACAGTAAGAATAAATCAGAAATTAATGAGATTGGTTACTTGAAGAGGGAGGAAAAGGTAATAGAATAATAAGACTGATGAGGTAGTGACATTACTCTTAATGTATTTTATTTTAACTGCTCTAACATTTTTTTATTTTTATTGAATTTATTGGGGTGACATTAGTTAATAAAATTGTATAGGTTTCAAATGTATAATTCTATAATTCATCATAACTGCTCTGACCATTAGAACAATTTTAATGTTTCATGTACACTCAATTTAATAAATTAAAATGAACCAGGATATGAATGGAACCCATATTAAATACCAGCTGTTTTACCAATAAATTGCATAATTATATAATCACAATAAAGGGAGTGAGAAAGAACTAGCCAAAGTAACCACAGAAAACAGTATTTTGATTGCATTCATGACAAAATAACTGCACACAAACATTTTATTCTAGTTATTTAACATATTTCTTTTTTATTAAAGTTTACACAAATATTTTTATTTTTTAATTTATTTTTATTGTTCAATTATAGTTGTCCCCATTTTCCCCTTATTACTCTCTCCTGCACTACCCACATGCCACCTCACACACTCAATCCTTGCCCACTATTGTCTTTGTTCATGGGTCTTTCATACATGTTCCTTGACTTGACTCTTCGCCCTTCATTCTCTCATTATCCCCCTCTCCTCTGGTCACTGTCAGTTTGTTCTTTATTTCCGTGTCTCTGGTTCTATGTGTCTTGCTTTTTTGTTATGTTGGTTAGGTTCCTGTTATAGGTGAGATCATATGGCATTTGTCTTCGCCACCTGGCTTATTTCACTTAGTATAATGCTCTCCAGTTTCAACCATGCTGTCGCAAAGGGCAGAAGTTCCTTCTTTCTTTCTGCTGCATAGTATTCCATTGTGTATGTACCAAAGTTTTTTGATCCACTCATTTACTGATGGACACTTAGGTTGTTTCCAGCACTTGGCTATTGTGAATAATATTGCTATGAACATTGGGGTGCATTGGTTCTTTTGAATTGGTGCTATAGGATTCCTAGGATATAATTCCAACAGTGGAATTGCTAGGTCAAAAGGCAGTTCCATCGTAGGTTTTTGAGGAAATTCCATACTATTTTCCACAGTGGCTACACCAGTCTGCATTTCCACCAACATGGCTGATTAGTTTAACAACTAAGGCTGAAAAACCAAAGCACTCAAAATGGGAAGACAAAAAGACTGACCCCAAATGAAAGAACAGGATGATTCACCAAAAGAATTAAATGAAATGGAGGCAAGCAATTTATCACATAGAGAGTTTAGAGTAATGATTATAAGGATACTCAACAGCATGAAAAAGGAGATAGAAACCATAAGAAAAAGATGAGTCAGAAATAAAGAATGCAATATTTGAAATAAATAACACACTCAAAAGGATAAATGGTAGGTTAGATTAAGCAGAGGATTGGGTCAGTGTTTTGAAACTCAAAGTAGAAAAAAAACACTCAGGCATAGCAGCAAAAAGAAAAAAGAATTTTATAAAGGGAAGAGAGATTAAGAAAAACTTTGGGCAATATGAGATGTAACATCATCTGCATCATGGGAATACCAGAAGGAGAAGAGAACAAGCAATGAATCGAGAATCTATTTGAAGAAATAATGACCAAAAACTTCCCTGATTTGGTGAAGGAAAAAGTCATACAGTCCAGGAAGCTCACAAAGTCTCAAACAAATTGGACTCAAAGAGACTTACACCAAGATATATCATAATTAATATGACAAGGCTTTAAAAAAAGGAGAGAATCCTAAAAGCCACAAGAGAAAAGCAAGTAATTACCTCCAAGGGAACACCAATTAGACTGTTATCTCTTTTCTCAACAAAACATTATAAGCCAGAAGGGAGAGGCATGAAATATTGAAGGTGATGAAAAGCAAAGACCTACAACCAAGGCCACTTTATCCAGCAGAAGGTAAATTTAAAACAGAAGGCAAAACAAAGAGCTTCCCAGACAAAAGAAGGCAAAAAAAGTACATCTCCACCAAGCCAGAACTGCAAGAGATGCTAAAGGGGCTGCTAAAGAGAAATAAGGAGCTTCCCAGACAAGAAAAAGCTAAAAGGGTTTGTTAACACCACACCAGAACCATAACAAATGTTAAAGGGTTTGCTAGAAGAATAAGAAAGAATAAGAATAAGAAGAATAAGAATAAGAAAAAAATAAGGAGAAGCAGAAGGAAGAAGGAGAGAAAGAAGAAGGGGAGAAAGAAAAAGAAGAAGAGAAAGGAAAAAAATAAACACAGGAAAATAGTCTAACAATAAAATGTCACTAAATCTGTATCTATCAATAAACACCTTAAATGTAAATGGCTTAAATGCTACAACAAAAAGACAGAGGGTAGCTGAATGGATAAGAATGCAGGACCCATATACATGCTACCTCCAAGAGATCTATCTCAGATCGAAAGATGTACACAGGTTAAAAGTAAAGGGTTGGAAAAAGATATTTCATGCAAATGGAAAAGAAAAAAAAAGCTGGGATAGCCATACTTATATCTGACAAAATAGACTTTAAAACCAAGACTATATAGTAAGAGACAAAGAAGGACAATACATAATGATAAAGGGAACTATCCAACAAGAGGATATAACCCTAGTAAACATTTATGTACCCCACATAGGAGAACTTCAATATGTAAAGCAAATATTGATGGACATAAAAAGAGATATTGAGAGAAATACAGTCATATTTGGGGATTTTAACACCCCATTGACTTCAATGGATAGATCTTCAATGCAGAAAATCAACAAGGAGATAGTGGCCTTAAACAACACACTAATCAAATGTATTTAATTGATAACTTCAGAGCATTTCACCTGAAAACAGCAGAATATACATTTCAATTGCACAGGGAACATTTTCTAGGATAGGCCACATGTTAAGATACAAAGCAAGTCTCAGAAAATTTAAGAAGACTGAAATCATATCATGCATCTTCTCTGACCACAATGCTATGAAACTAGAAATCAATCACAAGAAGAACACTGAAAAAGACGCAGAGGTATGGAAGCTAAATAACATCTTATTAAGCAATAATGGGTTACAATTAAATCGAGGAAAAAATCAAAAGATACCCTGAAACAAATGAAAACAAGGACACAACAATCCAAAGCCTGTGGGACACTGGAAAAGCAATCTTAAGAGGGAAATTCATAGAATTAAGGTCTATCTCAAAAAACAAGAAAAGTCTCAAATAAACAACCTAACTTTACATTTAAAGAACTTGAAAAATAACAACAAACAAAGCCCCGAGTGAGTACAAGGAAGGAAATAATAAAGATCAGAGCACGAGTAAATGAAATGTGTCCAAAAAAAAAAAACAAAAAACAAACTCTACAAAAGATCAATGATTCCAAAACCTGGTTCTTTGAAAATATAAAAAGATTGACATAACTTTAGCCAGGCTCATTAAGAAAAGAGAAAAGACCCAAATAAATACAATCAGAAATGAAAGAGGAGAAAAAAAACTGACACCAAATACAAAGGAATGTAAGAAAAAATATTATGAACAATTATATGCCAACAAACTGGACAACCTGAATGATGTACATAAATTCCTAGAAACATACAATCTCCTAAAACTAAATCAGGAAGAATTAGAGAATTTGAATAGACAGATTATAGCTAATGAAACAAAGTAGTAATCAAAAAACTCTCAACAAACAGAAGCCTTGGACCAGATGGTTTCATGGTTAAATTTTACCAAACATTCCAAGAACTAACACCTTTACTTCTCAAACAATTTCATAAAATTCAAGAGGAGGAAAGACTCCCAAACTAGCTTTATGAGGCCAGCATTATCCTAATTCCAAAACCAGATAAAGATGCTATAAAGAAAGAAAATTATATGCCAATAGCCCTGATGAACATAGATGCTAAAATCCTCAACAAAATATTAGCAAATTGAACACAGCAATGTGTCAAAAATACCACACAACATGATCAAGTGGGATTTATTCTAGGAATGCAAGGATGGTACATTTGCAAATCAATAAATGTGATTCACCACATAAACAAAAGGAAGGATAAAAAACACATGATCATGTCAATAGATACAGAAAAAGCTTTTGATAACATCCAGCACCGTTTTTAAAAAAGCTATCAGCAAAATGGTAGTAGAGGGAACGTACCTAAACATAATTAAGGCTATATATGACAAACCCACAGCCAGCATCATACTCAACAGGCAAAAACCACAAGTGCTCCCCTTAAGATCAGGACAAGACAGAGATGTCCACTTTCACCTCTCTTATTCAATATAGTGTTGAAAGTCCTATCCAAAGCAATCAGAGAAAAGAAGAAATAAAAGACATCCAAATTAAAAAGGAAGAAGTAAAACTGTCTTCATTTGCAGATTACATGATACTATACATAGAGAACCCCAAAGATTCCACCAAGAAACTGCTAGAACTTATAAATGAATTCAGCAAAGTAACAGGGTACAAAATTAATTTTCAGAAATCAGTTGCATTTTTATATGCCAATAAAGAGCTAACAGAAAGAGAAATTAAGAAAACAATCCCATCTACAATTGCTTCAAAAATAATAAAATACCTAGGCATAAACCTAACCAAGGATGTGAAAGACCTATACTCAGAAAATTATAAGACAATGAAAAAAGAAACTGAAGAAGACACAAATAAGTGGAAGCACGTACTGTGTTCATGTATAGGATGAATTAATATCATTAAAATGCCCATACTACCCAAATTTATAGTTTCTATACAATATCTATAAGAGTCTAATGACATAGATCACAGAACTAGAAAAAATATTTTAAAAATTTATATGGAAACACAAAAGGCCCCACATAGTAACAGTGATACTGAGAAAGAAGAACAAAGTTGGAGGAATCATGTATCTAATATCACACTAAACTATAAGGCTATAGTAGTCAAAACAGCTTGGTATTGAATTAAAAACAGACACATAGATCAATGTAACAGAACAGCGAGCCCAGAAATAAGTTCACATTTTTTTTAGTCAATTAATATGACAGAGGAAGCAAACATATACAATAGGTTAAAGATCGTCTATTCAGTAAATAAAGTTGGGAAAGTTGGACAGATACATGCAGAAAAAAACAACAACAGCAACAGACTAGACCACCTTCTTACACCACACACAAGAATAAATTCAAACTGGATCAAAGACTTAAATGTTAGACCCGAAACCATAAAAATTCTAGACTATATAGGCTGCATAATCTTGGACATTGCTCATAGAAATTTTTTATCAGATATACCTCCCCAGAAAAGGGAAACAAAGGAAAAAATAAACAAGTGAGAATATATCAAACTAAAAATGTTTTGCACAGCAAAGGGAACCATTAACGAAATAAAAAGACAACCCACTGAATGGGAGAATATATTCCTGACACTTCTGATAAGCGGTTAATATCCAAAATTTACGAACTGAAAACTCAACACCGAAAAACAATCTAATTTAAAAAGTGGGCAAAGGACCTGAATAGACACTTTTCCAAAGAGGATATATAGATGACCAGTAGACATATGAAAAGATGATCAACATCACTAATCATCAGAGAAATGCAAATTAAAACCACAGTAAGATACCATCTCACACCTGTCAGAATGGCTATAATCAATAAATCAACAAACAGCAAGTACTGGTTTAAGCACTTGGTTCACATCAAGAGGATGTGAAGAAAGGGGAACACTTTTGCACTGTTAGTAGGAATGTAGACTGGTGAAGCCACTGTGGGAATCAGTATGGTTATACCCCGCCAAAATTAAAAATGAATCTACTTTTTTACCCAGCAATCCCTCTTCTGGGAATATGTTTGAAGGAACCCAAAACACTAATTTGAAAGTCCATAAGTACACCTATGCTCGTTGCAGTATTATTTACAATCTCCAAGATATGGAAGTAGCCCAAGCATTCATCAATAGATGAGTCAATAAAACAACTATGTGACCTTTACTCAGTGGACTTGTACTCAGCCATAAAAAAGTAGAAAATTTTACCCTTTCTAACAGCATGGATGGATCTGGAGAACATTATGCTAAGTGAAATAAGCCAGTCAGAAAAAGACAATTATGTTTTCACTCATATGTGGAATCTAATGAACAAACTAGACTAACAAGAAAAACAGAGACAGGCTCATTGATGGAGAGCAGATGACAGCTAGTTAGGGGAGCTGGGAGTTCATGGGGTAGAGGAATTGAATAAAAAAGGAAAAGGACTCATGGACATGGACCACAGTGTGGTGATTGCTGGGGTGGAGTATAAGGGGACTAAATGGTAAAGGAAAAAAATACAACAAAGATTAAATTAAAAAACATGCAGTCAAAAAATAAATAAAAGCTTAAGCTTTTATTTTCTTTTGAAAAACTAAACACACTATGCCAAAATGTTAGCATCTGTTCTATCTTAAACATTTAGCAATTAGAAAACCATACTGTCATCTCTATTTTAACCATCTTAACAACTGCTGAACCTCTATAATCTCATCAGATTATTTCTTTTCTGCCCCAGACACCATTTCTCTCTACTTCAGACTTCAAGGTCCATTTTCCACATTTCATTTGTAAATTCACTTTGCAGCCTCTTGCTTGACCTTCAAAACCAGCAAGAAGGTCTATAAGGAGTTGAGGAAGCAATTAACCAGCCAGCTCTTTAAATCTGTGCCAGGAAACAAGTTTAGGGAGACATTTCCTAGGACCTAATGTTCAATTTTGGATGCACACTGCTGAAATGTGCAAATCAAAATGTGCCAAGTTTGGTTAATTGGAGCACAACAGGTAAATTTAATTGTGTACTCAATTTTATAGTCTCTATTTTTGGAAAAATACTGAATAAATATGAGCATAGATGCAGGGAAAACATCCTGAGATATGTTTACCCCATCATTTAATTATGAACCTTTCAGCACAGCTTTGTCTTTGTCAGCCTTGAAACCTTGAATTTCATTATGGCAGCAACAGAATTTTCTTTGCTTTTTAATTAAGTTTACTTTTCAATTTAGAATGGATGATGCTAAGAGATGCTTTAATTCACTTGGAAGTTCACATTTCATTTTGTGTTTATCTTATTCTTGCTTCTGGAAACTCGTACATGAGAAAATTGTCCAGGGATGAATGAGGCACACAAAAAATGCTTGGGAATACCAATGAACTAGACTCCATTGGGATATACTCATTCTTCCCTGCCAGCACTAGCTTTCCTTCCCCCTAGGGTAACTGTTATTCTAGGGGACTCTGTCATCACTGTCACTTATTTTCTTCTAGTGACATATATTAAAATCTCTATGTATATTACTAGGAATTCTATAACAACCCTGCCTAACAGATATTATTATTTCCATTTGACAGACAAACACATGGAGCTAACAGAAGCTCATACTCCCCTACATAGTGTGTAGCAGAAATAAAATGGAAGCACAGGCCTGACTCCAAAGCTGCTGTGTCTACTCCACACTTCCAGTCTACTTTAGTGGCAGCAGAAATAAATTTGCTGGTCAACTAAAACAAGATAATCAATGAATACAGTATTAAATTTGTTTTAATCTATGTTAAGCTTTCCCTAAAGTGACATGTAATTACTTTCATACAAAGTGACTATAGCATCCTTGGTTAACAAGTGACTGTTTTTAATGTCTGTGGCAGGATAGAGGTGATTTACCAGTTAAACCAACTCATATGGTACCCATGCCTTGCATGTCACAGTTTGTTACTTCCTAGGTAGCAGATTTTTGGAGGTGCAACCAATTACTCCTTACCTTTTCACGTCTGTCTCATTGCAACAGTAAACAATTCCTTTCATTGTATAATGACAAACTAAAGTACAAACAATTTGGGGAGAAGAAATGCAAACTGTCCAATAGCTGATCTATTAGCTGAGTTTTAAGGCAGGTGGTTGAAAGATCAAAATAATACCCTTTGTTTGGGGGAGAAAAAAAGGAAATGTAGCATCCCAAGGGTTTCATCCTCCACCTGCCTGAGAAGATCTCAGATTCTTCTTTTATGTTAAGGTAAACATTTAAGGTAAACATCTGAGAGTTCAGCACAACTTTCTCTTTCAGTGTCTTCACATTCTGCAGCAAAAGTCCACATAGTGAGTTAGAAAAACTTTGCTATCTGACAGGTAGACAAAAGTGTGTGTGTGGTTGCATGTGTCTGTGTGTGCAGAGTCTTTATTGGGATGTTTGAAATGAAGAGATATCAAAAGTCTCACCTTCTACCAGTGAGTGGGGAGAAGGTTTCACACTCCAGGTATCTCTCTCCACCAGAGGATGGAACCAGCCAAAGGAATCCTGACATCTGTTTCAATATCTAGCTTCATATTGTTTTCTGTCTTCATCTATGTGCACAGAGAAATGATGACAGCTGTCACTGTAATTCTGTACAGCTCATCAAAGAGAGGAGACCTGGTTCCCCTACATCTTTATTGCTGAAAGAATATAAGAAAATATGGAGCAGAGCAGGGTTTCTACCTTACAGAGAAGACATGAAAAGAAACAAATAACAAGATGCTTTACTCTGGTCCAGTCCATGGTAGACAGGATGGGGAACATCCTCCCTCCATCCTAAGACGGTTTTTTAAAAAATTAAATGAAGTTAAAAATCTAGTTCTTAAGATTATTCCACAGTGGATCCCAGATACCTCTTTTGGCCCATCAGATTGCCCCTTGACTTGCCTTTGTATCCCAGCCATTGCTCTGTCGCTGAGCTGCACAGGTGCAACCTGACAGCATCCCCCTTGAGGGAACTATATTTCTCTACCTTTGCCCAGGGTTTCTTCTGCTTCTATATATATTTCCATCACGAATCCACTCAGCCATTATCACAAAACTCAAATCTCAAAAGATTGAAGAAAGAGGGTCTTAACAACCCATGGATTTCACTTTTTCCAAAGGAAGATGGAAGCTAGAATATAAGGACCCCCCTCTTCTACCCCTTGTTGTCCAACGACAGATGCATTATTTGCAGCTCTCCAAAAAGTCCTCCCAGGAACACAATCTCAGTTGCTGGCAGAGAGTGCTGATCAGCTCCATAATATGACTTAGACTGACTGTCTCTTATCTCCTTTTTTACTTGTCCTTGTCTCCCATTCTTGAGCTTTGGGAACAGTTCTCAAAATGAGCCACCAGGATTGGACCCTGGGGTCAATCTTTGCTTTTTCCAGAAAACTAAACTAAGACAAGTGTGATATCAAACACATCATGGATTGAGTTTTGTTTTGAAAGCTAAAGTTTCTTCTATAGTGAGAATCATTGGTAAAAACTGGCTAGTTCCATGCAACTGAAGTTGGTAGTTGCATCTACTTGAAACTTCCTGTTTCCCACCTGAAGGTAAATTTAAACCTGTAACAGTTTCCTGCTAAGCTTGCCATCTGTCTAGTGCCACTGAGCCCATGCCAGGAGAATGCTTTCCAAGGTGATTTTCCTCATCTATTTGTGCCTGCGTTTGCAATTCTAATATTGTGTTGCTGCCATTTTTTTTCCATTATAACCACATGCCCACCTAGGCTTCCGAATGTACTGCTTCACATCGCAGACTTAGATCTTTGGGCTGCATCTGTATGTTCTTTTCCTGTGCCAGGCCATGGAATACCCAACAGCCAAACCCATCCTCTGGGTGGAACCAGAAAAATGATTAATGTATCTTATTTCTACAATTAGGGCTTAATATCCCCTTAAGTGATTTACTCTGTTAGTTCTAAATGAGTTACTTTTGTTTTTATACCTTCTTGTTACTGATTTTTGCCAGTTTCCTTTAAAGGAATATAAAACTGTCATAAATCAAACTGATAATAGATATTATTCAAATTGTATTCTTGTGTGTATATTTTAATTGACAAAGGGAAGATAAAGATTTATGAGGTAGTTTTTAATGCATGGCCAGAAGATCTCTGAGTATTTGCAAAGGCAAAATTATTTGCTTGGTTAGAAATCTCTCTAAATGAAGGGTCTCTGACATCATATCTGTACCTTCCCTCTGAGTTTTCTTGGACATTTTTGGACTTCTTAAGTAACCCATTATAGTAAACCCATAGAATGCATTACTTCCAAAAATGAAATGGACACATTATTTCCTGGTTCTCTGATGCCTCACCTCAGAGTGAAAAGCTTGACTAACTGAGCTTAATATGTCTTCTTTGTCCTTGGAATCATCATTGCTAATGTGAAATTTTGTGCTTGAATCATTACAGTTCACAGAGATGGAACAAGTGGATTTTAGTTTAACTCTCTTCCTTAACAGGTAGGTAGAGAGTTTGTGCCAACTTGGAAACATGTACCTTCTCTTTCTTTATAGATTGACTTAAACATGTTAACCCCTGCTCTGCTTTGGAGGGTCACATCAGTTTTTATCCCTTCAGATTCTATAAGATGAAAAACTTGAGAAAAATATGTCAGTCTCAAAATGGTCATAATACAACTCAAAATGTCAGCTTTTCCTATCATCTGGCATTCAGTATTCTTTATTATAAACTGCAGGGAGCCCTGGGAGTTATCATTTCAGAAGTTGTTATATTCAGATATGTCAAAATAATGCACAATTGTATTTATTATTTTATCTTTTTTATTTTTATGTGTACAAGTTCATTTATTAAAGTATCATTTATAATTGAACAATATTAGAAACAATCTCAATGTTTATGTATAGCAGAATGATGAATAAACTATAATTCATACACTCATGGAGTACTATGTATCTGTGAAAATGAATAAAGAGGATCCTTATGAAATGATAAGGAATGATTCCAGGATATACTGTTAAGTGAAAAAACAAAGAATAATCCACTACTTACATACAAATTTAGTGATTGCTGTGGTGTGAAGATGGGCCTTTGGTCACTAATCTATGGGCTTTACCCCAAGGCAAGCACAACCATAGTGGTCAAGTAGAGAAGAGGGAAAGGGTAGATATCTATCTAGATATATAATTTTTTAAATTTAAAACAAATTCTCTATTTTATTTTATATTAATTATATTTAATTAAATTTATTGGGGTAACATTGGTTAATTAGATTCTGTAGGTTTCAAATGTATAATTTCATGGTATATTATCTGTATATTGTAATGGATACTCACCACCAAAAGTCAAGTCTCCTTGCAACACCATATATTTGGTCCCCTTAATCCTTTACTACTCCTCACCCCTTTCTCTCTGATAATCACTGTGCTATTGTCTATGAGTTTCAGTTTTATATCCCACATATCTGTGAAGTCATATGGTTCTTAGCTTTTTCTGACTGACATATTTTGCTTAGCACAATATTCTCAAGGTCCATACACGCTGTTGCAAATGGCATTATTTCACCTTTTCTTATGGCTTAGTATTCCATTGTATAGATATAAAATATCAATAAGAGAATTTGACTTCAAACTTAAAGTCCATATCACACTATGCAGGGAAAGCAAGATGAGCCAGCTTTGTTATTTTGTCAGCATCTAAACCCAGAGAATTAAGATCTGGGATCTTAATGTTCAATGTCAGCATCATGGTCCAGGATAGTGTTTCCCATATAAAGCAAGAGGAAAAATAAATGGAGCTCATGGAAGAAGTGGAGGTGCAAAAGCCAAGTACTATGTCTAGATCCTAGCCAAGTAAGTTGAGTTAAGAGGTTTCCAAACCCAGAGGTAAACAAGAGACTAAGAAAACCAGGGAAGAAGCCAAGTGATATCGATATAAGGGGGCGATTGTAAGGTTGCACCTGTACAGAAACATGGCAGAACCTGAGTGAAGGGTAATCAAATTAAGCCCACACATGCATTGGTCCAGGTCTGCTAAAACACTGCCACTCTTTGTAAATAATGTCTGGGGACATGTGTGGGGCTGAGTTTGCTTGGAAGAATCTTTCCATGAGATGCAAAGAATTTACAGGGATACTCAGTTGCATGGGATAATTGCACGGCCCTGTACCTATTTTTAAATGTATAATATTGTCTTTTTTTACATAAAAGGATCCTTAAGTATAATAAGCTTTAGGACTCAGAAAACTTTGATCTGCCTCTGCTGAGACACTATAAAGCCCTTGAGTCTACACTCTTCAAAATTATCAGACCATACATGGAATAACGTAAAGTATCAACAAACACAAAAATTAATTAACTTCATCAAGCAATGAGATATAACCTCATACTATCACTTTTAAAATCTGCAACCAAAGTAAAAAGCAGAAGATTCCAACATGACTTTGGAGAGCCTAGAAATTTCCCATGCCCTTTCTGTACCTCCTACTAGAGGCATAATGACAGAAGAAACTCATATGATGAAAATGCTGAGAAATTGCATTAATATCCCTCAAACCAGACAGACTTAGATTACAGTAGTGAGGATTACAGTTAAATAATGGTAAAACCCTTGAAAATAGAGGTCTATTTAATCTCCTCAATATATCAGCAAAGTTTTATAGAAATTAAAAACCAGAATGTCTAGTCCTCAGGTCCTTATTGGGAATCATTTGAAGACCAACATTATTTCATCATTGGGTTTCAATCACCTCTAATTAGTGGAAATGACCTTGTCAGAATAATTAATCCAGGTCAGGCTGAAGGGCCCAGGGCCCAGCGCAAAAGTACGTACAACCCAGCTGAGCTGTCCTGAGCTCCTATCTCTCAGTTTACAGAGGAGCAGTTAGAGTCCAAGTACACAGTCTTCAAATTATACTGCAGAGTGGAGGAAAAAAGAGCCTTAGACTGAGTGTGAAGAGAAATCACAACCATGCACTATCAAAGTAACAATGTATGAACGAACACTAAGTATGAGCTAGACAATAAAAAAATAGCAACTATGCAAAGGCATTACAAGACTGAAAGTAGGCAGGGAGGGAGGGGGAAAGGGACGGGGGCAGGAGAGGTGAGGGAAGGAAGGAACAATACGAAATACACATATAAAGAAGTATCTCTAAGAGAAAATAAATAGAAGAATACACATAAAATTTACTACTAGTAATTTTCAACAGAAAAGAGTAACAGAATATAATTCAATAAAAATTTAATCTGAAAGACAAAAGTGATAAAATACACAATCACACAAAAAGATTTCAGAGCTAAGGTTCATATTGAGGATACAAATGACATAAATATAGAATTAATAAATAAATTAAATATATCAAGGAAAAGAGTAGACATGGATGGAAAATTGGATTTCTGTTATAAAGAAAGTCTTAAGGTAACCATGGTAGATGCAGTGGGAAAAAAAGCCAGCTACTAATGCAATTAGAGATTTAATATAATTAAATAATAAACATGGACAGCAAAGATGACCCAACTTGGACATGGCATTTTTACTGGAGAGAAGCGAAAATGTAGAGAACAGAACATTTAAATATGTAATAGAAAAATTTTCTAGTCACTTAAATATCCTGTTTAAGTGACTAAATGTCAAGAACAATAAATTGGTTTTATGTACATTAATGTAAAATATGTCAATACGGAGGTGATTATCAGTATGAGGAGGTACAAAGAAAATGAATGCAAGAGGCAAATGAGTAAAGTTTGTCTGAGTGTAACAGTGCCAGAAAACATTTGAGAACTGCATATAAAGTTCTGAACAAAATAGAACGTTATGAAAAAGATAGGAATTATGGTTTCAGGGAAGTGTTACTCAAAGAGTGGCTCATAGGCGTCTTGAAAGATCCCCAAGATCATTTCAGTGTGTCCTCCAGGCCCAAACCTTTTCATAGTGGTACTGACACACATTTGTCTCCCCTTCCTCTGACAGTACAAAATATGACATTTATCTCCAGACCAAAAATGGGGTTCGGGGAGGATGTGAACTGATTTGAAAAAGAGGAGAAGGAAGAGGAGCAAGGAGAGAAGTGGGAGAAGAAAGGGGAAGAGGAGAAAGAAGAGAATAATTAATCTAGATAGCTCTTCTACAGAGAAAGTTTTGGCATTATAGGGAAAAAAAAAAGACTCTAGGGGAGAGATGGTGTGGCATGGCTTCCATAGAAGATATGAAATTCTTTAACCTCCAAGTGAATATTCTAAATAAGAGGAGGAGAGGATAAAAAGGAAGGAAAGAAGCAAAACAGGATGATGAAAAGGGAAAGAAAAAGGTGATTTTTTCACCATCTTAAACTACTTGCATCCAGAGCTAAGTATCCTGTGGTCTCCTTTTATCATAATCCCATAAACCCTGAGCACATTGCATCAGCACTAAAGTATTTGAATTTTACTAAACCTTTGTTATGCTCAGCTGAGTCTCACATATCTAGCATCCATCTCAATTAGGCAGGGAAGGGTATGGTACAGGGTACCGAGAAGTGGCTCCAGGAGTGACTATGGACTGCAGGCTACAAATGTCACTGGACTGGAGCTCTGGTTTCAGACCTAATACTTAAGTGGTGAATCCATAGTATTTCCTTTATTCTGAATGAAGATCATTGATGTTTAACATTTAATATTGAAACTGTAACGATGTATTTTCACAGATGAAATGACAGAAAGTCAGGGATACAAAACAAATTGTCTAGTTCACACAGCTGGCATATAAGAAAGAACTTTTGAACACACAGATATGTGTCATTCCAAAGTCTTGAACACTATAATATACTAGCACAATGTATACACACACAAGCAAACACACACACCAAAAATATTCTCTTTTTTAAATAAGGCAGATGAATATATCCACAGTCACATCTACAACTTGATGTAATCATCCTAAGTCCTATGATTTTGGAGATCCCCCTTTTTAAAAAAAAAAAATTACATACTTCTATGGGAAGAGATGAATTCTTGTGTTCAGTGGCAAATTCAGAACTTTCCTGCCAGTCCAGAGAAGCAACAAAAAATGCTGAATCATGGTCCTGCTTTCCTCAGCAAATCCCACACTGGAAATTGTAATGTAGAACTCCTGATCTTCTCCTGCTCCTGTGGATTAATTAATTCCAAATTAATCTGGAGATATTATATATATATATATATATATATATATATATATATATATATATATATTCTGGACTTTCACACATACATGTTCTATTACTTTTGTGGGAGAGGTACCTGACATTCAACCCATTCAAAAGTCAACAGTATTATTCACAAACAATGCCTTATTTTATTTTTAAAGTGCTATTATTTCAGAAAGTAGCTATACATTCCTGTTCATGCTGATCCATCATAGAATTCTTTCCATGAATTCTCTGGATAATGAAAATTTGGGATGGATTAAAATTAATTTTAGAATTGAAAAGTATATCAAAAGTTGTATTATATAATGTCCAGTTAACTGGCATCATCTGTTATCATTTCTTTCAAGACCAATGATCAGGAAAACTTTACCAAGGCTCCATACTGACTTTTCAGGATTCTCCCAGGGATGAACATCTCCAGCTTTGACATACCGCTCTTCACAGAGTTACCAAGTCCATGTTGAAGTTCTGTTGCAACAATCATGGTTTTATAGCTATTAATTAAAATCAAAGACTCACCATGTTTCATTATTTTCAACAGTGTGTCTTTATTTACTGTAGCTCATTTTAAGAAACCTGTGCCTAAGTCCCACCATCCTGCCCCATCACCTTTAGGCAAATAGCCAAAACAAAAGTATTGTGCAGGTTTCTCGGAACTCCCTTGAGTACATTGGCAGAAGAGATGGACCAGTCAGTTTTTATAAGTTTTGCATTAGTCAAGATGTCACTCCTACTTTAATAACCAGATAGTCCTATTGACTTATGGAGTGATTTCTAAGATTTGTCTTTAAGCTTCTGAAACCATCTACAGACTTGAAGAAAACTAAAACATATTCTTAATGTGTTTGCTTGTACCTACTCATTTTACATTACTTTTAGAACAACGTTTGGTACTTTCTAAACTTAGATCACCACTCTTCTGCCTCCACATGTCTAGAGTAACACCATATAAGTTTCCACAGTGGTTATCTATAGAATTATTTCTCTACCAAGAGATCTTAACAACAGCAACAATGAAAGCATTCACAAATTCTCATCTAAAGCCATTCAGCATAAAGGTTTTCTCTAAACTTCCTTGGGATTCGTCAAAACAACAAAATATGAAGAAAAAAATGACATTTTTGTCTTAGGGTTACAATAGTTTAAGGAAGGTATATTAGTTGAGGCCATAGCAGGAAACAGATAACATACTTAAATTAGGATAATTTGAGATAGGATTAATAAGATACTATTTACAATGGTGTGAGCAGGTTGTAGGTATAGTTCAATATACAGTGCACTAACTTTAAATTAGTAACCATGGAATTGTAACCATCCCTAGTGTCAAAGGGCAAGAGGCGGGAGCAGTTGCTGGAAAGCATATGGAAATATGGAGAGATTGTAGGGATGACCATATTGAGAGGAGCAGAGAACTTCATCATAGGACTCATTAGCCCAAGGCAACCCTGCAAGAGTGGATCTAGGAAAGTATTTATCCAAGCCTCGATCTATTTTCTTTTTAATCTACTGATTGTCCTTTGGTTTAATCAATGAGAAACTGGAAGTCAAGGGAACCCAGTCCATCCAGCAAGTCTTTCAAAGTAAAATAGAGGGCTAGAGGGGTTGAGGGTAGATCTGGAGAGGCTAAAAGAAGTGACTTAACAAGTACAACCTAGAGGCAGCCTTGCAAATGGACACTTTTTAAGGATTAAGCAGGTGTATCATTTAACTAGTCTGAGACTGAATTTTTCTGATGCTAATTGAGAGGGGTACTTTGAGTGGGATAGGTTAGTATATGAACTTTAATGCTATTTTCAGCTCCAAAGTTGTGCTTGCAATATAAAATGATTGGAAATAGAGAAATGCAAAAAAAAAAAAAAAGGCCAAAAAGGTGTTAAGGAATAGCAAAAAATGCTTAGTCATCAGCTGTTGATAATTGTACACCTGCAAAGATGTATGCAGTTAATATCAGAGCTCAGTCTTTTGGAATTCCTGCTATTCATTGCCAGTGTTTTTGCATAGAGTTACTCTCAGAAAACTGTGATACAATAAATATTAATATATAAATTAATATATTATATATTGTAATATATAATATTGCAATATATAAATATTGTGATACAATAAATTGTATTGACAAAAACCTGTTTAATTTTTCATTATTATTTACTAAGAACCTATCAAAAAATCCAGGTAGGCACTTGGAAGCTAGTTTGGTGCCATCTCTAGCCAAAAACAAAACACAGGAATGAGAACCTGACTCATTTTATGCTGACAAAGCAGGGTGAATGCAGAATGATTAGGGGACGGGTCTACATCAAAGCAAAGTCAACAGAAGATGCCAAAGATTATGGTTCCACATTTATATCTCTATCTACATATACATAATATATTTACAGCTAGATATTATAACTAGTTTATCTTTGTTTCTTTTTAACATCTATATCATTTAAACAGATGATGGGATGGGGTGCAGTGTGGAGGGGATAAGGAGAGAAAAAATGAGAAAACTGTAATAGCATAATCAATAAAATATACCAAAAAAGAAAAAGAAAGAAGTACATATTGGTAGTTACAAAAAAGTCATGGGGATGTAAAGTACAGAGTAGGTAATTTAGTCAATGTTATTGTAATAACTATATATGCTGCTAGGTGGGTGGGTACTTGTCATATCAGGGGGATCACTTGTAAAATATATGATTGTCTAACCACTAACTATGTTGTACACCTAAAACTAGTATAACATAATATTAAATGTAAACTGTAATTGAAAAATAAAAAAATTAGCTATTAAAAAAACAAAACAAAAAACAACAAAAATAAACAAACATATATATATATATATTCACATTTATTACAACCTAAGTTCTGTGTGCATGTATATGTGTGCTTTTTGGCTGTTTGGGTATCAAATTGATGTAATAAACCTTTGAGTGTATTTTGGACTCTAAGCTCCCAGAAAATAGGACCAAAGCAACCCCCTTTGCTTTGCTATTTGCAAATAACAGAGTTCTTTGGCATTTATGGCACTGAACTCCCTGTCATAGCTGCACAATAAATTTCTACAGACTGACTTGTTTACCAAACTCTCAGTGCACATTCAAGATATCCTGTCAGTTCCTGTTTCCGAATTCATCAGTTACTTGATCTCTGACTTCTGTCTGACATGGGTGAGACAAAGTATAACAATGTGTTTATTTTTCATCTAAATGCAGTTCATAGGAAATGAAAAGATTAAGTATATGTTCTGAAGGCAAAACACTCTCCAGGAGGTTTAATATCCAGGTTTTGACTTGTTTTAGTTTGTATTGTTGAAAGAGTAAATGTACGCACAATAAATCAAAATTTAGAGAAATGAAAAAATTATCTTACATCAGAACAGTGTATTTATCTTGGCCTGAGACATAGGGAGACTGGGTCCTGGCATTGAATTTTTCAATAATTAGTTGTCTTACCTTGGGTAAAATCATTTAACTAGTCTGATACTGAATTTTTCTGATGCTAATTGAGAGGGATACATGGAGGGAGATGGGTTAGTATGAACTTTAATGCTATTTTCAGCTCCAAAGTTGTGCTCGCAATATAAAATGATTGAAAATAGAGAAATGCAAAAAAAAAAAAAAGGCCAAAAAGGTGTTAAGGAATAGCAAAAAATACTTAGTTATCAGGTGTTGATAATTATAGGGTGCCAACTGGAGTCCTGGAAGTATGAGTCCATAAAGGTAAAAGCTTAAGAAATAACTGCTTAAAGGGATGGAAGAAGAAGACCCTTCTTGATGAAATTAAATATCAAGTAATAAAAAGTATTGAGTGATAAATGAGCCTGATGTTAAAGTTACAGTGATACTGGAAGAGATAATTAATGATGTGAATTTCTTCAGTTTTTACCAGCTAAATGTCATGTCACCCTTGCTAAGTAGGTAGTGCAAGCTTGACTTAAAGTCCAATAAACTATGCTGAAAAGCAGACTTCCTTGGCCACCACCCAATGTATTTAGAAAGAGCTATGAAAAGGCAGTGGGAGTTTTGACAGCCTTTCATAGATAGTAGAATCTTTTCCATGGGGGCTGGAGGACAGATAGTTGAGAGGGGAAGTGGGCTCTGAGAAACCTAATTTTGTTTAGAAAAGGTATGACTTCTATAAAAGGAGAAAGATATCATTATCCAAAATGACTCATACATCCAGAACCTGTATAATGCAACCACAGATCAAAATTTTAGACAAAATAGTTGATCCAACAGTATTTAACTTTTTCTGTTTGACTTATTTCACTTAGCATAATGCCTTCAATTTTCAACCATATTGTAGCAGATGGCAAGATTTCCTTCATTTTTCAGCTGGAAGATATTTCCCTGTGTGTGTGTGTGTGTGTGTGTGTGTGTGTGTGTGTAACGCATTTTATTTATTCATTCGTCCTTTGATGGATATTTAGTTTGCTTTCATGTCTTGGCTGTTGAAAAAACTGGGGTAGATATATCTTTTTGAGTTAGTGTTTTTGTTTACTTCAGATAAATACTCAAAAGTGAAATTGCTGGATCATATGGTAGTTCTATTTGTGTTATTTTGAGTAACCTCTATACTGGCAAAATGAGATAGGGTGATCAAAAGAGTACATACTTCTAATGGCAATAGAATGTACAGCATGATGATTGTAGTTAATATAATGCATTTAAATTTGAAAGTTGCTGCCCTGGCTGGTGTGGCTCAGTGGATAGAGTGTTAGATGTGAATCAAAGGGCTCATAGTTCAATTCCCAGTCAGGGCACATGCCTGGGTTGTGGGTCAGGTCTCCAGTGGGAGATGTGTGAGAGGCAACAGCACATTGATGTTTGTCTCCCTCCCTTTTCTCCCTCCCTCCTCCTCTCTAAATGTAAATATGTAAAATATTTTTTTTAAAAAAAAGGAACTTGCTAAGAGAATTTATCTTAAAAATTCCCATCACAAGAAAAAATTGTAACTACGAATGATGATGAATGTTAATATATGGTGACTTATTGTGGTACCTTTATGATATGTACAAATATAGAATCATTATGTAGTATACCTGAAACTGATATAATGTTATATGTCAATTTTACCTTAATTAAAAATAAGAAAGAGATCAACAACTAAAATAATTGAAGACCCACGTTTATTGTAAAAATCCACAAAGGGTATTTAGCTTCAGAGTCTGCAGCAAGCCTAATTTTTTTTTCTTTCTCATCCTACCCATTCCTTCCATACTGATACTATTTTGCATTCCTAGCTGGTATCTTTCTTCTCTCTTTTTCCAACGTATCTCTTTCTGTCCATTCCTTAGCTACCTACATCAGAGGTTACTTTTCTTAGCTATGAACCATTAGATTATGAGACCTCCCAGCAAGAAATGTAATTCGTTCTGAATTGTTCAAGGGAAGTGATGCTAATGGATTGACTAGGTAGGAGATCTGGAAGTGTAAGTAGGTCCATAGGGAAAACGACAGAGGCAGGGGCACTCAGATGCCAGCAACCACTATGCCTTGAGCTGCAGCTACAGTGGGAGAAAGTGGTATCCTTGGAGCAGAAGGGAACTGAGCTTGGAGTTAGAGCTTTCCAGGAGAAGGTATCAAGGACAGACTTAAGTGCTGGCAGAGACACTGAATCGATGAAGAGAGCAGTGAGGAGAAAGAAGCCTCAACCTCTTCTGCCCACTGCTTTCCTGCCCAGGCTTCTCAGTGGCCAATTGGCAAGAGATCCTGGGTGGCTCAGTGGGCAGGGGTTATCCTCCAGGGAGTAGAGAAGGGAAAGCAGAATAGAGAATGGATGAAGGTAGGAACAAAGAGAATAACAGGCACAGACATTTCTCACATTAAAATTATTACTTGGCCAGAAATCCTGGTTACTTTGATAATGAATAACGTTAGTCTGTCTATAAGAATGCCCCCCACTTTTTTTCCTGTTTCTTCCCCTTCTTAGCCTATATCTGGGCTCAGATCTCAGTCAGCTTGAAGGCAAGTACCACAGGAATTCTTCTGAAAAAAATAATACAAAAGGAACTTGATATACACCCTGGACTGTGAACAACATATCTGATGGTCACTACCTCCCTGCTCCCATCAGTTGTCTGGTTGTCCTGTGTTCCATCCCTGGTTAGTGACATACTTACTGTAGCCAGGACCCCAGTGAGTACCCAAGTAGTGGCTACGTCTGCTCTTTTATGATATTCTGCCTTTTAAAACTCTACTTTGTTGCAGTGGGAGTTTTGCATGGCCCTGGATCAACTCTCTTGTCTTTGATGGTTTAGGGCCACAGAGTTTAGAGCTCAGGCAGTGGGGAATTTCCATCAAGGATCAACAGAGTTAGGCCTAGGGCTCAAGAGAGCTCAGGGTTCTCAGGGCCCCCAGCTTAAGGTGAATATCAATACTCTTTTATCTTTCTATAAGTGCTCTAAGATTGGAGGGTGCTGACCTGGGTATCCCACCCATTATTCATAAAAATATTTCTGTAAAAAAAAAATCCCTAGGTCAAAGCAAATGATGTTTTGGAATCACCTCCAACTAGATGTAAGCTTGCCTCTTACATGTTCTGAAATAAATAGGGTAAAATCTCCCAACCCTCCTCTCCCACTACTACTAACTTGATTCAGTCCCATAATTCTTCATTAGCCTGTTTCAGTAAACTCTCACTAATCTTGCTGCCAATAGTTATTTTTTTCTTTTTTTCCCCTCTATTAAGAATGCCACTACTAGATAATATGTTCCTAAATAACCATTTTGATCATGGCACAAAACAAACTTTTCAGAACAACCTATCTGCTTTGAGCAGCCTCCATTTTCTTAAGTCTGCCAACTTAGGCTCACATCTCCCTATCTTATATTCACCATATCTTTTTAGTCTTTTAGAAGCCTACTCTTCTAATTAAATCCTATAATAAAAACAAAGTGAAATTTCAATTTTCCAATTTATACTTATTTGAAATAACACATTTCTCATGCCGTCTTCTCTTTGCAGCCTCCCCTGATTATGTGGCAGTAACACTTTCTCCTTCTTCTGAACCTAGTTCTTATTGACACATTCCTAATATTTCTTTGCTTTTTTGTTATTTGTGTCATTTTTTTGTCTCGTATGTGATTTCAAGTTTCATGCATAATAATGTTACATCATATTCTTCTAACTTCCACTTGTTAAGTAAATTCATGAAGTAGGGAATGACTGTTTTCCCCTTTGGCTTTTTCTAGCTAAATCTTAGCACTGTGGTACTAGCCACCTGGGTCCCAAATTACTGATCAATAAGGTTTAGAAAGGTAGTCTTAGAATTTTTTTAAATATGGCCTTGAGCTCTTTGTGAAAGCTTAAAACCAAAGTGAGGACTTACAGCTGTCTGGCTTCAGCTATCAAGGTCTAGTGGGACATAGTTATTTGATAGTTTCTACATTGTCCTAACATTACATCATTCTTGATAAACAGTTCTTTGCTAAAATAGAACATGCAAAAGTGACTTTTCCATTTGATGAACTTCAGCATACCCATCAATAGTGATTATAGTCACTTATGTGTGATGGCACAGTTATTTCATAGCTGTTCTTTGTAAATAAAAGCATATGACTAGAAAGGAGGGCCATTACACAAGAATTATATTCTAGGATACATGTTAAATACAAAATCAAATTATAGTTTAATTGGTTATTTCCTAGTAATTGCAGCATTTTTGAAAAGGAATCCTGCAGCTATATATGCAGAGTGAATAGAGGACTGCTAAGTCTAATACGTAATTGTTAGGAAGAAAGAAAAAATTACACCTCCCTTGCCTTCTAACTCAGAAGTGATAAAAGCAGTAGTAATATTTGAATATAATTCCCCCTACTCCTCTTGTTTCTTATGGTGGAACAAACAATTAGTAATTTTACATGGAATTTTGAAAACAAGTTTATGCCTTATTCTATATAAATGCAGATAATGTGATGTTTTGTGCAAAGTAAGGGTCAGTGGAATTTACCTCGTGGAATAGCCCAGTAAAACTAGTTCGTGGTAGGGTCAAGAATCAAACCGAAGCAGTCTGATTCTTGAGCCGCCAATATTGGCAGGGTAGGGGAAAGCAATATTAGTACCCAGAACAAGCCACTTATGAGTCTATTGAAAAGCAAATTATCAGTATTTTCAGATTAACCTTGATGGAACTACAATAACTACCATTCAGGTGCTCTCAACTATAAAGCCAGATAAGAATCTCAACTCTAAATAACACTTAAGGATAAATGAATGTTCTATTTATTAGCCAGAGGCTGAACTACAGGCATGTAAAAACCATATACTACATATCTTATATAATGCATATAGTATATATAAGTAAATTATATACATATATAATGAGTACATGTGTGTGTAATAGTAAGTAAACTGTGAAGATAATGGTTGAGCTAATAAGTATTAAATCTCCCAGGTGGGAAAACATAATCTTAAAAGGTAACAATAAAAACAAAACAAAACAACAGCCCCAATACAACAGCCCCAACACAAAAACTAGGAGGTATAAATTATCTTAGCCAAGAAGGGGTGCTTTTAGAAAATAAATGGCATTAATACCCATTCTTGAATTTTTTTTGAAGTTTTACTTTTTAAAGAAAATCCATTTATGTAAGTTTTATTGACTTGTTTTCTGTAGTAGAGAATATCTCTCAGTTATATAAGTTATCTGGTTTATGGAAAATAAGTTTAAAAAGTTTAAGACAGAGCCTTTCCTGTTAATACAGTTGACTCCAGTATTCTTTTCATCCATTTTTTTAGTCATTGTTGCCAATCTAGAAGTGTAAACCAGGTGTCTTATGTTTTGTCTAGCAGTGACTTTGGCTGAGAGTTGACATTCTTTCAGCATCCAAACTGGGGCAGAATATAGGAAACTAATGAAAGTGGATATTTAAAAGTGCCAAAATAGAGCTTTGCTAAACTCACAGAGGTTTTCATTTTCTGGGAGTCTGACTGGAAATCATATGTTTCTTACCAAACTAGGTTATTAAATATCTTGTTATTTATGTGATTTTTGAAATCATCTTTGCTAATAATCAAGGGATAATTTTAAGATAAAAATGTAAATTAGAGAAAATGAATGAATAGAGCAGACATGGCTCACCTCTTTGCACAACTACATTAAAATTACAACTAATACTTAGAACAACCATCTGCATATTGCAGAATATAAGATGGTGACAATAAAGGTAACCCTGTCAGGCACAAGTTCCAGAGGAAAAACCTTACTGTCCTCTATAAGACTGTATTTAGTATTTTCTCAGTAATATTGTACATAATGCTCTCAATATAGATTTTTAAATTTTGGTTATTTGTTTTTTAAACCACATGCACCCATAAGGTTATATACATGAATATAGGAATTTGACTGTGAACAAATTGAATTTCCACATATAAATGATGCTATAAAATTAAAGATGTCTTCAACTTCCTCGAAAATGCCCTTCTTTATTTTTCTCAATAGGAATTCAATGAATAAATAAACTAAGCAGAGCTTCTGGTCAAGATGGTGATGAAGGCAGACATGGCTCACCTCTTTGCACAACTACATTAAAATTACAACTAATACGTAGAACAACCATCACTCAGGCACATCAAAAACTGAGCTAAATGGAAACCTGACAACAATGGAATTAAAGAAACCACGTCCATCCAGAGTGGTAGGAGGGTCATGGATGTGGAACGGGCTGGTCCCATAACCATGTAGATAAAAATTTGGGAGGGATATCTCAGGAGTGAGGAGTCCCAGACCCACACAAGGCCCCCCCAACCCAGGATTCCACTGCCAAGAATATAAGGCCCCACAGTTTCTGCCTGCGAAAACCAACAGGGATTGAATTGATGGAGGAGGCTGCTGGAGCACTCTTGGGGAACCCACACATGGACTCAACTATTCAGACTCGCTCCCTCTGAGCTCCAGTACTAGGGTGGCAGCTTGAAGGGCACCCGTGGTATACAGGGAGAGACTGAAGTGTCTGGCATCAGGGTGAACAGAGGTCATGGTCCCTCTGCTGAGCCCTCCCCCCACATAGTCAGTAGGCTGGTGCCATATTTAAGACTCATCAACCTGGCTAACACTGTGGGACCCATCTTGGAGATCCACAGAGGCTCTGCCCACCCAACTTATGGGCCCACCCAAACTGCTTTTCCTTAAGAATGACTGGTCTTGACTCCTAAATCCTATCAAACAAGCAACAGCTGGCTTCAGTGAGCCCTAGTTGCAGTCAGATTAGAGTCACAGCTTGGCTTCATCTGGATATCTTCAAGCCTTGCACAAATAGCAACCATCTCAGATTGCTTTACAGCTTAGGTAGGGTGCCCCAGGCAAAACACAGGTTGGGAACTGATCTTGGCCTGTACCACCAGGGAAACCCCAGGGGCAGAGAACCCAGTTGACAGCTACAGATCACGTTGGAGCACCACCACCCTGCCCCTGCACAGCTGATCCTCCAAGGAGGATGGAGGTTGATAGTCAGTGGTCAAAGCCAGTCCTTATAGCTGACTGGTCCGGGTAAATCCCTCCCATTGATCTGCCAACAGCAACTAAGTCTCAACTACAAGAGGAGAGCATACCTGGCCCACACAAAGGGTGCACCTTGAGTACCCAGTTTCAGTGATAGGGGAGACTGTGTCCCTGGACCCAATAGGACTCCTACTACATTAGGCCATACAACAAAGATACGAAGTCAAACCAGCTCTATCTAATACAAAGAAACAAATATGGGGAGGTTACCAAAATGAGGAGACAAATAAACATGGCCCAAATGAAAGAACAGGTCAAAACTCCAGAAAAAGAGCTAAACAAAATGGAAATAAGCAATCTATCAGTTGCAGAGTTCTAAACACTGCTTATAAGGATCCTCAAGGAACTTAGTGAGGACCTCAGCAACATAAAAAAGACCCAGTCAGAAACAAAGTATACACTAATTGAAATAAAGAACAATTTACAGGGAAATAACTGTAGAATGGATGGAGCTGAAAATCAAATCAATGATTTGGAACATAAGAATGCAAAAAACAACCAATCAGAACAACAAGAAGAAAAAAGAATCCAAAAAAATGAGGATAGTATAAACAGTGTCTGGGTCAACTTTAAGAGATCCAACATTCATTCACCTCATAGGGGCACCTGAAGGAGAAGTGAAAGAGCAAGGAACTGGAAATCTTGCTGAAAAAATAGTGAAAGAAAACTTCCCTAATTTGGTGAAAGAAATAGACATGCAAGTCCCGGAAGCACAGAGAATCCCAATTATGATGGATGCAAAGAGGCCCACTCCAAAGCACATCATTATTAAAAGGCCAATTGTTAAAGATAAAGAGAAACTCTTAAAAGCAAGAGAAAATAAGTTAGTTACTAGGTGGTTGCCAGATGGGAGGGGAAAGTGGGAGAGTGGGTGAAGAGGTGAGGGGATTAAGTATAAATAGGTAGTTACAGAACAGCCACGAGGATGTAAAGTACAGTATAGGAAATGGAGAAGCCAATTAACTTATATGCTTGACCTGCGGACTGAACAATGGTGAGGGGACTGCCTGAGGGAGTAGGGGATGCTGGGCAGAGGGGGGCAAAGGGGTAAAAACCAGGACAACTGTAATAGCATAATCAATAAAATATAATTAAAAAATAACCTAAACAGAGAAGACATCTTCTAGCATATTAAACTGGCCGACTGATTCCAGGGAGGTTAGTGTTGATATTGCTTTTCAAAACAATCCCTGAGAGCCACCTCTGAGTGAGAACTCCATAAACAGCAGTGTTGTGGAACTATGCTACGTTCCTTCTCATCTAATGGACAAATACAAAATTAGAGGTTGTGGCTGCACATTTCAAACCTTCATCAGTGGGAAATCTGAGTTTTGGCTCAAATATAAACATGGGCTATAATTTAGCCATAAAAAAGGCACTGCACTATCCAGGATCCAAAACACTGTCTAAATTTACAAGCTGTTTGCAAACCCTCTGAGACTAACAGATGAATAAAACATTCCAGCCAACTAGTAAAGTAAGTATTACGCATGATTAAAAGGTCCTGTAGCTGACTGCTCTGATTAATGAAGTGTAAATGACTGTTAATGCTTGTAATAAATATCACAGACAGCATTTCACTGAGTCAGGACTCTAAATGGTATCCTCTGGTTTAAGAGCTGTGGGTAAAACAATGATTAATTAATTACTGGGAAATTATGCAATTCTGCAACAGTTTTTGGTTAAAAGCAGAACAGCCTTTTATGTGCTGCCTAGGGATGGAGCCATTCTCCCCCAACCTGCAACCCACATTGGCCAAGTATGGCATTTTCATCAACTTCTCAGCTCTGATTTTGTTCTGAGGTCACGTATAAAATGATCACAATTAAGGAAATCCAAGTCTCTTTGAGAAAAGGACAAAACTGAGTAATAAGTTGCTCTCATTCATTGAAAGTTCAGAAGTTATCCTTGACACCCACTGCCTGGAGAAGCAGAGAAAGATCTGTCCTGAGGAATACTGAGTCACCAACACGAGGTAGCAGGGACCTCTGAGTAGGTGGGTTCACTACACTTGGAGGAGGCACCTGCAGGATGCCAGGTAATCAAGCTTCAAGGCCAGACTGCGTGTGGCCAGGTAGAGGGTCGTGAAAGCCTAGCTGCTAATTCTTCCCAAGGAACAATAGCCTGGTTCTGCAAAGGTCAGAGATGGATGAGGCCGTGCAGGTGGCTGGACAGGCAGAGGTCTGTTCAACAAGCCAAAATCAGAGCCAGGGTCAGGGTCAGGGTGGTGTCAGAAGTCAAAGGCCCCAACCAATCCAGAGATGCATTTACTATGCAGAGTCTTTTAACATGTTATAGAGACTCCTGACAGCCCTAAATTGGGGTTTAAGGTTCGTCAAGCCTGTCCTCAGAAGTGTGAAAGAACCTGGCTTGCCAAGGAGGGTCACCCTGAGAAAGTGATCTGTGAGCCGAAGTCCGAAAGAAGAGAAGGATCCATAAGAAAGAGAGGCAGTGAGGACAGGGTGGGTGGGAGTTCTAAGCAATTTCAAATGTCCACAGAGCAATGACAGTAATGAGTTTAAGGTGAGTTGAAGTACAAATTTGGAATTGGAGGGGAAATAGACTCAGAGAAGGAGCAGTCAGGACCATGAGTCATAGAGCAAAAGAAAATAAAGGGTAGGGGGGATTTATTTATTTCCTTCTTATCCTCCAGAGACCCCCAATGGGAGCTATGCTGAATGTAGGAAGGAAAACAGGACAAAAGAGGGAGATATTCACTACTTTTTGATTCCAGTCACAAGTTCTGTGAGAAAGTAAGCAATATCACATTTTATATGATATTGATTCAATTTTATGTTATATTTATATGTAATTAATAGTGATAAATAATAGTAAATAATTAACAGTATAATAATAATAATAGTAATTTGATGTCATTTGAAATCATATCATGCCACTGAGCTAAACACCATAAACCCACCAGGGAGAAGGCAATGACATTGGTTCCTGGAACACTGGACCCTCCCTCCCTTCCTCCCTCCCTCCCTTGGTCTCTTAGAGAAACATAACATACACATTTGTCAGTCACCTGCTTTGGCTTGTTCTACCATGTATTTCAACCAGTATTTTTCCACAGTCTCTAGAAAAATATTCTTGTTCACTGATCAGGTGAATATCTTATTCATTCAAATTAGTCCTGTATACCTTTCAAGTTTACTGCAATCTGAAAGAGCAGTATATGACCAGGTGGAAATAAAAATAAAACTGGTACTGCTAGAAAACACATATTCAGGCTTTGCCTTAAAGAGAGGCTATAGTTGCCTATATTCATATTTTTTGTTTCCATTCATTTTTAAACTTACTAAATATCTATTAATTCAGCTCTATGTCTTTAAACCTATTAAGCCCAGTTTTCTTCTTAACATATATAAGAACCCTCCATGTTCACACTTGTTCATAGAAGTTTCTGAATTTAAAGCCAGAGAAGAAATTATATCAAGTTATACATGAAAGAAATCTTGGATGTTAATCGCAAGCCCACCCTCAAATTTCATAGAAGAGAAAAGTCAAATGTAAGAAAGCATATGGTTCACATGATTCTTTACTGTGAGGTGGTGGCAGAACAAGGTCTAAGACACCAGACGCCAAATCCAGTGACTTCTCCTCTTCAGTCAGAATGAATGGCAGGTGGTTAACCAACCAACAGTTTTCCAGCCTAGTATGGGAGACTCTGAAAATGGGGGTTTCACTTTGAGGACCCTTGGAAAGACCCTCAGACAGAAGGGAGGTTGAGAGGTAGGATTCGTGGTTACAAAACACATTATACTAGTCTGGCTAACTACACTCTTTGCTTGTTTTTCTGGAGCGTGCACAGGCCTGCACTGCTCAGCTACGTGCTAGTGGCAAACAGGGTGCAGGACATAAAACTGCAGGAGAAGTCTGACATTTTTAAAGTCCCAATCTTATTTAGCGGCAAGTAATTTAAAATAGTATAACTGAAAGAAACATTGGGCAGATTGAGGACAAGAATACTATATTCGGCTGATTTTTAAGATAAGTGAGATGTCGAAATAATTTCTGACTTGAGGACAGTCTCTTTGGGCTACTCGTCTTATACCTCTGGAAGGTACAAATTCATTCTCCTGTGTGAGGGGTTGAGGGCAGAGGACAATTCATAAGAAGAATGCTAAATTAAAAAACATTAAAAAACAAACACTAGAAGGTATGAAATACTCTGATTAAACAAATAATATTCTAAATCACATTTCATAAGGTACCATTTTAGATCTTAAAATTATAAAGCTGTATAGATCCAAGAACCCATGCATTTTAAGCCTTACAACTGAAAAAATACCTTTTTACTTTCACTTCAAAATGTCCTCTGGAGATGTGTCATTTTTGACGTTTTATAACAGCTTAGAGGGAGACCTTCCAACTTTCAGTCTGACAGCAGATCTGTCAGCCCACCATCAGCCCTCTGACTACAGAAATGTCACACATGTGAAGAAGAAGGTTCTGGAGAAATCAGGGAATGAGAAATGTAACTATTCTCAGTTCTTGGTCTTCTTTTAAAAAAAATTAAACTCATTTATTGCTGCAGAGAATAAACAGGTTAATTTTGAGGGAGCTTTTTTATTTTTTTATTTTTTTATTCAGGTTAAGTCATCATGTCTCCGATACAGCCATATGACTCTAAATTCACAGTGAATGACTACTAAGTGCCAAACACTGTGCTAGAAAGCAACATTACTCTGTTCCTTCTTTTTTTCCCCTGAGGTTTGAAGTATTTTAACTGCACAGAGTTTTTCTTATAAAAGGCTTTGAACCCATGTAAGTATCCAACATACTGGAGTGTACCCTATTATAAATAGTATACTCTCTGTTAAGAAACATTCTAACATAATTTGACCATGGAAGGGAAAACAAGAATAAGGTACTGTACCTCACGAGACAAATGTCATGAAGAAAATAATGGGTTCCTCTTGGAAGAATAATAGGCAAACTGTATATAGTAAAAACTGTATGGGCAACATACTACTTAAGAGAAAAACATGCAGTCAGGCTTTCTCTGATAGACCAATAAGTTTATGGCTTGGCTTCAATAAACATGTAGTGAGAGCTTAACTCAGTTACTATATGGTATCACATTTTGTTTGGCCAAGTGGCCTGCAGGGAACTTAAATTAACACTAGCCCCTCACACAAGCACATGCCCTAGATTGCAGCCTCAGGGTCCCAGGTCAATGTAACTTTATTCCTCACACAACTTCTCCAACAGTCCTGTGATCAACCATCTCCCCTGACTCCCAGGGCCTTCCCTTTTTGTATATTGAAGAGCCTTCCTATCAACAGTATACACAGGGGTTTGTCAAAACCCTGCTCTTTTGGTTTGAATTGACAAATCAGGGCCCAGCCTTGGAGCTCCAATGTTCTCAGGCCCATGGGCCTGAGTAATAAGGGTCTGTGCTGCCCAGGTCCTATTTTTCTCTCTGGCTGCGCTCTGTCTTGACCTCCCCATGTAGCATCCTGAGGCATGCCATGTACTCTAACTTCCTTCAGGAACTCTGAGTAATAAAATTCTCTACTTCAACTTCTCTTGTGATCTCTTGTTGAACCCCAAAGAACCCCTGGGCACCCTGTGCTCCACTTAACAAATGTTAATTTAACAAATTCAGAACAACATGGAGTCCAGGTGTTCTGGATATAAAGTTACTAAAGTGAAATACTGAAAATAAAAAAGGAACAGATATGAAATATCTTGCTTCTGAAATAATAGTTCAGAATAGGTGGAATGCCATGTATATAAAGTTATTTTTAGGTAAATAAATTAGATCAAACAATCTAATTTTTATAAACACATCCATGTGACCTAACACAATGATCTATTTCAAGGAGCAGTTCAGGAAATTTTGTTTATGGATGAGTAATTGACTCCCTTATCATAACAGATTCAACTTAACTCAGCCAAAGGATCAAATTTATTACTTGAAACTTTTATAGAAAAAATGTGGTATTTCCCTTTGTTCATCATTTAATGATTTTCAACAAACATTTATTGAGCACTCTCATGTACCTGAATATTGTACTGGATGCTGGGGCTAAAAAAATAAATAATCAGACTCAGTTTCTACCCACAGGGAACTTACAGACTTATGTGGGAGAAAAAAATATATAAAGAATAAATTATATAATGATATGCCATGCTATAATTAATGAACATGGGGTCATTCAGGGGTACCTACCTCTAAGTGAAGGTACAGAACCCATGGTCAGCAAGAATTTCTTTAAAGGGATAATCATAGAACTAAGACTTAATGAATAACATGCAATTCCTAAGGAAAAAAAATAAATATGTACAAAGATACATTAATGTGAAAGCATATACTTTATTCCTGACATCAGCAAGTAGGTTAGCCCCACTGAAATATATGGGATTTATAGAGGAAAGTGCCTAATAATAATAGTAAGTTGGATGAGCAGAAAAAAATCCTAGATAATGAAAATCTTTGTATATAGGGCACAGCACTGTCCTGTGACTGATGAGAAGACATAATGCCTAATAACAGGAGCAAATTCACATTTTTATATTGGTCATCATGGCAACTGCTTGATGATAAAATGGAAGGAAAGAAGCTCCAGGTAGAGGAAATTTAAGAGGCCTTGAGATGCTCCAGAGGAAAGGATGTTGGCAGAAAGGAGCACAGTGGTACTAGGAATGGAGTAAAGAGGTAGATAGGATATGGAACTGACCAGGCTTGTTTCTCAGTTGACTTGTACAGTGAAAAAGAGAGGGAGTAAAGGGAGACAGAGGAAACAAAATGGACAGTACAAATGTTTTAGACTGAAAATACTGTAAGTTCACAATGCAGACAATTTTGCTATGTGACAAAGCAGTACTTAAGGAAAATACAGAGGTTTAAGCTGATTTATTAAAAAATAAGTGTTTGAATAATAATTAAACAAAACTTTAAATTTAAAAATTAGGATAGATAAAAATTGTTAAAATATAAATAAATTACAAAACATTTAAAAAAATTTTTAATAGTTTATTTTTTATTGTTTTTTCATTACCATTCATCACTTCTATACCCTCCACCTCTATCCATCCCACTACCCCCCAAATCAGCACACTTTTGTCCCTGTCTATGAGATGGGGATGTGGTTCCATATAAACTTTTTCTTTTTCACTCGATTCTTCCACCCTACAATATACACCCAGATCTGTCATCCTGCTCTCTATTTATGAGCCTGTCTCTATTTCACTTGTAGGTTTAGTTTCTTCATTAGAGTCCACATATAAGTGAAATCATATGGTACTTATCTTTCTCTGACTGGCTTATTTCACTTAGAATAATATTCTCCAGGTCCACCAATGTTGTTGCAAAAGGTAAAATGTTCTTCTTTTTGATGGCTGAGTAGTATTCTATTGTGTAAAGGTGCCCTACCTGTTTATCCACTAATCTACAGATGGACATTAGTCCTGCTTCCAAATATTGGCTATTGTAAATAACACTGCAATGAACATAGGAGTGTATACATTCTTACAAATTAGTGTGTCGAGTTTCTTCAGACAAATTCCAAGAAATGGAATTGCTGGATCATAAGGTAGTTCCATTTTTAATTTTTGGAGGTATCTCCATACTGCTTCCTACAGTGGATGCATCAATCTGCATTCCTAACAATAGTGCAGAAGGATTCCTCATTCACCACATCCTCACTAGTACTTGTTGTTTGTTGATATATTGGTGCTAGCCATTATGACAGTGTGAGGTGATATATTATTGTAGTTTTAGTTTGCATTTCTCTAATGATTAGTGACATTGAGTGTATTCCCACATGTCTGTTGGCCATCTGTGTGTCCACTTAGATGAAATGTCTATACAGGTCCTTTGCCCATTTTTTAATTGTTTATTTTTTTGGCATTGAGTTTTATAAGTTCATTATGAATTATGGATATTAACCCCTCATAAGATGTATTGGTGAATATGTTCTCCTATTCAGTGGTTTTTTTAAAGTTTTATTTTGTTGGTGGTTTTCTTTGCTTTGCAAAAATTTGATGTAGTCCCATTTGTTTAATTTACTTTATTTTTCTATTTCCCTTGCCTGGGGAGATATACAAGCTGTCTGGGGAAAGTCCAGCCATTGTTAATATAACTGGAACAGTTTGTGTGAGATTGATGTAACCTGGCACCCAAAGAAAGTGGACTGGAATACATATAAGTGAACAATGACAACTTCAGTGTACTAGTCAGTGGGGGTGGTAGACTCCATTGAGTTAGTATGTGTACTGTGTGGCCATCGCATTCAAAATGACTGAGGGAGTAAAGCAACAAATCTGCATCAAGTTTTGTCTTAAACTTGAACGTTCTTCTGTGGAAGCTATTCTGATGATTCAGAAGTCTGCAGGTATATGCAACTGGTGATTGGAAGCTTCACCATAATGATTTCTACTCATGCATCACATCTCATGCAGAGCTTTTTAGTGAAACATCAACTTACCCAGGAGACTCAGTCCCACTAAAACCCAGATTTGGCCCACTGTGAATCCTGGCTTTTCCCAAAACTAAAATCAGCTTTGAAAGGGAAGAGATTCCAGACCATCAATGAGATTCAGGAAAATATGATGGGGCAGCTGATGGCAATTGGAAGAACTCTGTGAGGTGCCAAGGTGCCTACTTTGAAGGGGGTTCTGGTGTCATTGTCCTATATATAATATTTCTTGTATTTTGAATCTTCTTCAATAAATGTCTGTATCTTTTCATATTACATGTCTGGATACCTTCTGGACAGAATTTGTGTAAGAAACAATATTGCTATGACCAACATCAGATTTATTGCCTATGTTTTTGCTAGGATTTCTATGGTTTTGAGTCCAACATTTAAGTCTCTAATCCGTTTTGAATTTATTCTTGTGTGTGGCCTAAGAAAGGGGTCTAGTTTCATTTTCCTATATATCCGTCCAATTTTTTTCAACACCATTTATTGAATAAACTATCTTTAACCCATTGTATGTTTTTACCTCCTCTGTCAAATATTAATTGACTATGAAAGTGTGGGTTTATTTCTGGGCTCCTTATTCTGTTCCATTGATCTATGTGTCTGTTTTTATACCTGTACCATACTGTTTTGATTAGCATGACCTTATAGCATAGTTTGATATTAGGTAGTATGATGGTTCTAACTTTGTTCTTCTTTCTCAGGATCACTATTGCTGTTCAGGGTCCTTGTGGTTCCATATAAACTTTTGAAATATCTGTCTTAGTTTTGTGAAATACTTCATTGGTATCTGATAGGAAATGCATTGAGTTTATAAATTGCTTTGAGTAGTTCGGACATTTTAATGATGTGAATTCTTCCTATCCATTAACATGGTATATTCTTCCACTTATCTGTGACTTCTTCAATGTTTCTTCAGTATGTTATAATTTATGGAGTACAGTAAAAGACCTGTACTAAATTTAGGAAAATTCTTAAAACTAAGAAAAAAAATCCTAGTTTTATTTAGGAATAATTTTTTTAAAAAAACTAGGTTTATTTTATTCCTAGGTACTTTAGTCTTTTTGAAGCAATTGTAATGGGGTTATATTTTTTTAAATCTCCCTTTCTGATAGTTTATTATCAGCATATAAAAATACAACAGATTTCTGTGTATGAATTTTGTATCCTGCTACTTTACTGAATTTATTTATCAGTTCTAGTAGATTCTTGATGGATTCTTTGTGGTCCTCTACATAGAATATCATGTCATCTGTATGTAATGACAGTTTTGTTTTTTCTTTCCCACTTTAGAGTCTTTTATTTATTCTTGTGGTTTGATTGCTTTAGCTAGGACTTTCAGTACTATGTTGAATAAGGAGGTGAAAAAGAGCATCCCTGTCTTGTTCCTGATCTTAAGAAAAATATTTGTAGTTTTTGTCCATTGACTATAATACTAGCAGTGGATTTGTCATATATGGTCTTTATTACATTGAGGTATGTTCCCTCTATTACCATTTTGCTAGGTTTTTTTTTTTTTTCAATAAATGGTTGCTGGATTTTATCAAATGCTTTTCCTGCATCTATTGATCTGATCATTTGGTTTTTATCCTTCATTTTGTTCATGTGGTATATCACATTTATTGATTTTCTTGTATTGTAACAGCCTTGCATCATGGAATAAATACCACATGATTATGGTGTATGATCATTTTGATGTATTTCTGTATTTGATTTGCTAATATTTTGTTGAAGATTTTAGCATCTATGTTCATCAAGTATATTGGCCTATAATTTTCTTTCATTGTAATGTCTCTATCTGGTTTTGGAATTAGGATAATGCTGACCCCCAAAATGAGCTTGGGAGCCTTCCCTCTTCTTTAATGTTTTAGAATAGTTTGAGGAGGAGAGATATTAGTTCTTCTCAGAATGTGTGGTAAAGTCACTTTTAAAGCCATCTGATTCAGAACTTTTTGTTTGTGGGGAGTTTTTTGATTAATGATTTAGTTTCACTAGATGTAATGTTTCTATTCAGATTCTCTGATTTTTCCTGATTTAGTTTTAGAAGATTGTATGTTTCTAGGAATATATTCATGTCATCCAGGTTGTTGGCATGTAGTGTCCATAATATTTTCTTACCATCCTTTTTATTTCTTGGTGTCAGTTGTTATTTCTCCTATTTTATTTATGATTTTATTTATTTGGGCCCTTTTTCTTTTTTCTTGATGAGTCTGGTTAAAGGTTTCTCAATATTGTTTACCTTTTAGAAGAATGAGCCCTTGGAATTATTGATCTTTAGTACCTTTCTTTTTATAATCTATTTCATTTATTTCTGCTCTGATCTTTATTATTCCCTTCCTTCTACTCACTTTGTGGTGTGTTTTGCTTTTTATAGTTCTTTTAAGTGTAATTTTTGATTATTTATTTAATCTTTCCCTTGTGTCTTGAGATAGGTCTATAATGCTATGAATTTCCATTTTAGGATTGTTTTCCATTTATCCCAAAGATTTTGGAGTGTCATCTTCTCATTTTTATTTGTTTCAAGTTATCCTTTGAATTCTTTTGATCTCATTGTTAATTCACTTATTTTTAATAACATGTTATTTAGCTTCCATGTCTTTGTGTGGTTTTCAGTGCCCTTCTTTTGATTCATTGCTAGTTTCATAGCATTGTGGTCAGAGAAGATGCTTGATATAATTTCAATCTTATTGAGACTTGTTTGTTTCATAACATGTCATCTGTCCTAGAAAATGTTCCATATGCACTTGAAAGTAATGTATATTTCGCTGCTTTGGGTGAAATGCTCTGAAGATATCAATTAAATCCATTTGATCTAGTATGCCATTTAAGGCTGCTATCTGCTTGTTGATTTTCTGCCTGGAAGATCTATCTGTTGAAGTGAATGAGGTGGTAAAATCCCCTGCTATGACATTATTTCTATTAATTTCTCCCTTTATGCTCATTAAGATTTGCTTTACACATTTAGGCATTCCTATGTGGGTGCATAAATATTTACCAAGGTTATGTACTCTTGTTGGATTGTTCCTTTTATATTATGTGGTGTCCTTCTTTGTTTCCTACAATAGCCTTGGTTTTAATGTCCTCTATGTTGGGTATAAGTATTGCTACCCCAGCTTTTCTTTTCTTTTCCATTTGCATGAAATATCTTTTTACATCCCTGTACTTTTTGTCTGTGTGTCTTTGGTTCTGAGGTCAGTCTCTTGAAAACAGCATACACATTGGTCTTGTTTTCTTATCTATTCAGCTACTCTGTGTCTTTTGACTGGAGCATTTAAGCCATATACATTTGAAGTAATTATTGATAGATACATATTTATTGTCATTTTAGTTTTTAACTATTTTGTTTTCCTCCTCCTCCTCCTTCTTCTTTTTTAATTCTTATTCTTCCTACTTCTTCTTCTTTCTTCTTCTTTTTCTTCTTCTTCCCCCTCCCCATCTTCCCCCTTCTTCTACTTTATTGGCTTTTTCTTGTCTGGGAAGCTCTTTATTTCTCTTTCAGTTTCCAATGATAGCCTCGCTGAGTTGTAGGTCCTTCCTTTGGATTATCTTGAATATTTTCTGCCAATCCCTTCTGGTTTGAAATGTTTCCATTGAGAAATCAGCTGAAAATCTTTTGTGAATTTCCTTGAAGATAACTATCTGCTTTTCTCTTGCAGCTTTTTAGATTCTCTCCTTCACTTTGAGCTTCTCTATTTTAATTATGATATGTCTTGGTGTGGGCCTGTTGGGGTCCATCTTGTTTTACACTTTCTACACTTCCTGGAATTTTGTCTTTTTTCTTCACTAAGCTAAAGAAGTTATTGGTCATTGTTTCTTCCTATACCTTCTCAGTCCATAGCTCTCTCTCTCTCTTCTCCTGGTATCCTTGTGAAGCAGATGTTTTTATGCTTCATGTTGTCTCAAAAGTCCCTTAAACTATCCTCATTTTTGTGTGTTTTTTTCCTACTTTGTCTTCCAAATTGTTGATTTTATCCTCTGCTTTACGTAAGATACTCTTTATCTATTCCAATGTATTATTTAGTTCAGATATTGCATTCTTTATTTCTTACTGCTCCTTTTTATGGTTTCTATGTCTTTTTTTCATGCTGTTGAACATCCTTATAATCATTACTTTGAACTTTATATCTGATAAACTGCTTGCCTCCATTTCATCTCCATTCTGGAGAACTCTCTTTAATTTGGGGCCTGTTTCTTTGTATTCCCATTTTGGCTGCCTTTTTGTGTTTGTCTCTATGTATTACTTAGGTCTGCAAAGACTATGGTGCAGACTTATGCCAGACGTTGGCTGTGACTAGCCTTGGGAAACCTGTTTGTAACTATCAGTAATCCATAGCTTGTGGCTCCTCCTGCTGGCCCTGGGTGTGTGTGGAAAGAAACAAAGCGCGCACCGAGGTTGACTATTACCAGCACTGGGCCCGGTGGGAACATCAGCTAAAGTCTCAAAGCACCCAGATCTCTGTCTCTGTCTCTGCAAGCTGCCTGTTAAGCTTCATCACTGAAAGAGCCTCCGGCTGTACTCCTCGGCAGGGCTTATATTCTGTAGGGTGGGGCAACAGTGATTCCTGTAGGTGGGGCTATTGTTCCCTCCCAGGCTAATAATGCTGCAGGGTGGGGTGCGCTCCATCCAAGGAAGGTCATTTCTGTAATATAAGAGGAATGACTAAGCATAAGGATACTGGCAGCTGACCCTTCAGCTTTCTCTCCAGAGCCACCAACACTAGACTATTCTTACACAGTTCTACTTTTCTCTGCCTTTTCTCTGACGGAGCCCAGGGTAAGTGACTGAATATGAAACTTTGTGTTTTGGCCCTTTAAGTGGGTGTCTGAGTCTCTAATCGTCTATATGCAGTAGACAGAAACCCCTCTGCTTTTCAGAGTTAGATAGTATGTGGGAGTCTTTCCCTGGTGGTGTAGGCTGGTGGGCCAAACTTGGGATTTAGACCCCACACTTATCAGGGGAAACCTTCCCACCTGCTGAAATATCCCTTTGGAACATCAGCTGCTGCCTATAGGAGCCCAGCAAGCCCTCTCATGACTCCACACTTCACACCAGTCTCAATGTGGTAGTGTGGTTCCTTCTGTAAGTCCTTGGTTAGAAGACTTCTCTCCAACTAATTTTCAGTTGGTTATTCAGGATAATTTTTCCATAATTTAGTTATGTAATTCAAGTGTGGTCCTAGGAGGTAGTTAGTATAGCTTCTACCTCCTCTGCTGTCATCTTGGACCCCTACAGAAAAGAGTAATTTTAGATTTTTAAATAAATAATAGTCTTTTAAAAAACAGAAATAGTTATTCAAAACATACAATGATTCTTTAAAAATAAACAACAATTGTTAGCATTTATGCTGGACTTACTATTTCCATGGGCACTATGTAAACATTAAATAATTAACTGAATTAATCTTTTAACAGAACTACAAAATAGATTCCATTATTATACCCTATTTTTAAAATAAGGAAACCATAACACAAATTATTTAACTAAGATCTCAAGGTCACAGAACTAATAAAAATATTAATAAATTAGAAACACTTTGGCAAATGTGATTATGAAAATAAAAACTGAAGTTATAAATAAAGAAAAAAATTCACAAAGTGGAGCAACAGCTACAGATGTACAGATTTAAGAATTGAAAATGGAAGTCTATGTTCAACTTACTACCAATAAATTTAAAAAATTAAATTAAATTGGAAAATTTTAGGTAATAAGGACCTAAATAGACCAATTACAATAGGGACAATTAAAATGTTAATCAAGGATTTACTGTTACCTTCCAAAAGGTACTATTTTAGAGAATCCTATAAAACACTTCTAACAAATTCTCAAGGAATCGATTGTTTTTTCTTTACACAAATTGTTTCAGAAGATGACAAGTGTAGAGCAAGTGGAGGCAGTCTGGCTTCCTCACCCAGGTGTCTGGGTAATGAGAGGGAAGCAGTTTCTCACAACCTTGAATGGGCCTGATAAAGTGTGTTCTCATAGCTTTGACTCTGCGTCCAAAAAATGGTTCCCATAACACGAAGTGGGCTTGCATGTACAGCTCATGCTATGTTACTTCACCTTTTGGCCTGATGCCGGCTTTGTTTGTGCTTGGATTTAAGGAGGTAGGGGCTTCTCACTGTGCATGTGCACAGACATGCAGAGGGGACAGGTGACATGTAGGCAATGTGCACTGCGACACGCACTGTGACACAGCTTGCAGTGTGCATGGATTACCCACCCTTGAATAAAGGCATGTCAGACATCCCGATGGCTCTGTGAATATTCCTATCTTTCTCCTGCATCTCATGAACACACCTGGCCTGAAAGGTTGCACCACAACAAGTCACAAAATTAATTTTACAAAACAGATATAGATAGGCACAGCTTGATAAATGCAATAATTAAGCAAAAGGAAAGAAAAAAAACTATTTGCTAATATTAATCATGAATATACAAAAGAGATAAGAAATAAAAGAAAGAAAGGAAGAAAGAAAGAAAGAAAAGGAAGAAAGAGAGCTATATTTTAAAATGGTAGTACATTATAGCTGAATTAGTTAAGGTTTTATATTGCAAATAACAGACTTCAATTAATTAAGGCTAAAAAGGACCTTCCAGGCCCTCCCACATACAACTAAAACTCTTGGACATAACACAACAAATAATCATGGAAAGAGGCTTAAACATGGAAAAAAAGATTGATTGCCTACAGCCCTGGGAGCTGAGGAACATATGGGTCCCCTGGATTGCCTTCTCATACCCATGTCCTGCTGGGCCTGCAGAACCTCCAACAAACCCAGAAAAACTGGCTTCAGGTAAAGCCTCCTCCCACATTTGAAGGACCTGGAAAAGGTGACCTACCAATAGAGCCTTTTTGGCAAGGTCCACCCTACTCCAGCCAAAAGCCAAAGGAACCCACCCCACACCCATCTGCCAATGGCACCCTTGGCTTTAGTGTGCTGAATGGGGAGTCGATCTTCCTTCCACTCTGTCTGCTAAGGCAGGGTACGGATTCCACTGCCAGTGGGCAGAAAGCCAATCTTTCCACCCAGGCCTTACAGAAACAGGCAATCCCTATACTTCCCCAGCCTGGGTAGCATCAGCAGTGTGACAGCCAACCCAGCGTCCACATCCAGCCTGCAGCAAGAAGAGTTAATGAGGCTGTGTCAGTCTGGCGGCTTCACACACTCCCATGTCATCAGGACCCAGTGGGGGGCTGAGCTGTGCCCCTGCCAGCAACAGCTAAGTGGTGTGAGTCATGTGAACATCTTCCTTTCTGGTGGCAGCAGGACCAAGGGATGAGTTGTGCTAGTGAGGTGGTGCTAGTGGATGTCCTGTTTTGGTCTGGAAAATGTAAGCAGGGCTAAGGAAGGAGCTGAGGTCCCACCGTACCCATCTGCAACAAGGCACTGGCTCAGTCCCATGTTCTGCTGACCTGGTGCTGGCAAGGCCCACCAGGAGTTTGAGCAAACACCCCCTGCACACCCTCCTACCAATCCCCCCCCACACTGCACCTCAACAGAGGGACTGCTTGCTAAAATAAGACTGCTAAGTAGGATCAGGATTCTCCTAATATACTGTCCAACATGTCCCAATCAGTAATCTGGTAAGGACCAGGTAGAGAACATATTAAAAATAACAAACAAAAACAAAAACAAAAACAAAACAAATCCCTCTCAAAGCTTGGCAATCAAAAACAGCCAATACATTGAAAATTTGTTTATTTTATCAAGAACCAGAAAAATTACAGCATGAATGAGAAAAGATGTCACCAAAAGTTGATGCCAACATCGAGATGAATCAAATAATAGAACTGTGTCAAGAATTTCAAAGCAGTCATAATTTAAAAAACTTCAGCAAGGAGCAAAGTTTTTTATGCTTTAAAGGTAATTTGGAATCAATTTGAACTGTACTATTAGAAATTTAGTATGTTAATTATAATCTCAAGGATAACAACTAATAAATACAAATATACAGAAAAGGAAATGAGGAAGGAATTAAAATGGCACTCTAAAAAAATCAACTAAACATAGAACAATAATGGAAAAATTGAGAAACAAAGGACATAAGGCAAATGGGAAACAAATAGCAAAATATAAAAAGGAAGTCCTGTATTAGTCAAGGCTCTCTAGGGCACAGAACCAGCAGAAAACAGAAATCATAGATGATAGATAGATAGATAGATAGATAGATAGATAGATAGTAATAGATAGATAGACACATAAATAGGTTATAAGGCTGAGAAGTTCTAAGACCTGCAGTCAACAAGCAGGCCCAGCAGAGACAATGGTGTAAGTGTAAGTTCCTGTCTGAATGGCAGCAGGCTTGAGACCCCAAAAGAACCCGCATTCCAGTTGAAGTTCAAAGGCAGGAAAAGACTGATGTCTTTTCTTTAAGGATTATTTTTTGAAACTTATCTGGTCTGAGTAATTTTAGACATGCTGAAGGCTGTCTAAAATTCAAAGCTGAGGGACATGTTACTAGGATTAAAGAAATAAATACAAAGTCATGCAGCATCTTCATAAAACACAGCAACTCTTCCCCCAAATAGCTTGCACTGACTTCTATACAAAGGAAGAATATGATAATTTCTCCCCACCTCATCATCTCTGTTCTTTCATAATACACTTTTTTTTTTTTTAGCTTAGCTAATGTGAATCAGAAATGCACTTTTGGAAAGCCCACGACAAATAACCTTCATAAAATACTGCATTGACTTAATTGGGCCGTCTTGACTCCACCTCCTCTCATCGTGATTGAGTCTATTAAGTTTTTCAGGCTGACCTCTTACAAAATCAATAATTACTGGGGAAGTAGTTCCCTGGGACAACTCATATCTTTATACATTTCTGAGGAGTGTCACTTGTTCAGGCAAGAAAAAGCTCCCCAATCATCCAACATGAACTTTCTATCTGGCAAGTGATTTCACAGTCTTTCTTTTCAAATCTGCTATCATGGATGGTCCCTGCACAGATTACTAAATGTTTTAATTACAGAAAATGCTGAAAGAACATGATTTCCTTGTTTCCTTTTCCTTGAATGACTGGAACCGTGAAACGTCCTGAAATAGTGTATGTCTACAGGTTACTGCAGGTTTGTTTCTACCCATGTGAACTTTATTTGGACTTGATTTGATTTCCTGTAACTTCTTTTAGGAAAAGACCTGACAGTAAGCACCTGTCAGGAGACACAGGCATGGTCCATATGGCAGTAGGTGTGATTGTTAATCCTGTCTGCTACCAAACTCTACCAGCCACCTCTACCTGCCCCTGCTCTGAATCTCATCTGCACTGAAATCATGCCTTATGGTACAGAAAGTTCAGTCCCATAATTGTGCTAATTTTGAATCTGATATTTAACAAAGAATCCTAATCTATACAAATGAAATTGACTTTCTGAAAGTGGAAATATCTATTTAAGAAAGGAGAATGAACTGACAAGTGAAGTGTGAGTTTTGCTGACCCAGGTCTGTTCTGATAGCAGCTAGAATGCCAGCAGCCCCATCATTCTGCAAACTGGTTTTGATTTGAAGGATGACAGCTTCAATCCAAAGTCGTCTCCATACTTCACCCAGCTGTCTCCAGGCCTCACAGCTGTCTTCCTTGTCAATTCTCTACAGCAGAGATGGGTACCAAGTGTAGTGACATCACTGGCTTGTCAAACTAATAAGAAAGTGATCTAATAGTCTCTTCCTCAAGACGGGAAAGTCAAGAGGATATCTTAAAGATCAGTGAGTTAGGACAGAAATACATAATTTAGCCAGAGACATAAAGCTAGTAGTAAATGGTGAAGGATTCTACAAACCAATTTTCCTGCCTTTTAGCATTCTTTTCTTCTCAATTATGCCCCAGTCTTGGCTAATAGTAACATTTATTTCTTGTGTCGTTATTTTTAATTTTTGTTTCTTTTAAAACACTTATTTTATAATTTCTGCCCATGTTACTTTTATTATCTGAAATTCTTGGGATACTACTTGTTCTTATTTGCTGTTTGTGTCCTCATAAGTTTCATAATTTGAATTGTGAATACATTTTTCAGTGAGTTGTATATATTAAAATAGTATGTCACCTTGATTAAGAAGGTATGACTCCAAATTAATTGTGTATTTGCCTTTATAGGCGCCTCAGTGGTGTTTGCAGTCTTTTCTGGGTTTTTCTTTGAGGGGGAGAGGGATTTTGAGTTATTAATAATGAAGTTAATTCAACCTTTAAACCCATCTCTATGAGAGAGTTGTGATTATAAATTCTCAGGGAGATTGTGGATATATGTATTTTTTTACACCAAACTCAAATCATTATATTACTGGACAGGGGCCTCATTCTGTGTGGGTCTGCCTAGGACCAGCTGCAGTGTGTGGGCTCTTGACTTCATGTAGGAAAGATTTCACAACAGGAGTTGAGGTGACTATGGGGATAAAATAGGTGACTAACAGGAAAAGCTTAGCTTAGAAGAAACAATAGGAGAGCCTAGACTGGGCTGCCTTAGCTCATGGGTAAGTTAGAGAAAAGGGGGATTTAGGGACAGTTTCAGGGGATCAGGCTGGGACAGGCTGCCAGATGTCCGTTGCCTTAGAGTTTATGATAACGGCTGTGAAGAGGGAAAAAACAAGCTGCGTCCTTTGTCTTGAGACCTTCGCCTCTTTTTTGCAGGTGGGAATCTTATGGGAGGTCTCAGAGAAGGGTTTCAGTAGAATATTCATCAGTTCTCCAGATGTGCCCTTTCAAGATGATTGTCTCCAACGATTGGTCAGTGACAGGGCAGGCAGTCTTTAGTCATTGCAGTCGGTCTTGGTGCTGCCCACCTGGTTTGGCTGCTTTTCTAGGCCTGGAATTGAAATACAACTGAAGCCTAGATGTTATCTCCAGAGAGGAAAGGGTAGGTGAGGTGGGGTTACCCTCTGGGTGAAGTCCTTATTTTCTTAGATTTGCCCTTGCCAGACATTCGGGGTCTTCTGCCCTGGTGACCACCTGCACCTGGCTATAAATTGTTCAGCCATTGCATATAGCTCTCTCAGTTTCCCTATTCCACTTGCCAAGGAATTTTCCTAGCTTCTCACTACCCTGTCTCATTGATAAATAAACTTCCACATTTTCTCCCTTATCAATGAGTGATTTCTTTTTATTTAATGTTTCCATTGGCGGTTATCCCTTTCAAGGCCTGGGTCCAATGCAGGGTCCTCAGGTCCAACACCTCGTTGTTATTGGATGCATAATTTCCTTTTTTATGGCCATTAAATTTAAATACATGCCTCCTTTTAATTGAGATTCTCAAAATCCCTAGGGTACTGTGATTTGGTACTCACTGAATTTCTCTTACCTCTGTATTTAAAAGTATACTTGTTACATTTTAGCATTTTTAGGTGTCATGGTAGCAGGAATGTTTCATATTGCTTAATTGGCCATCCTGAATACAGTAGTCCTACCATTCCCCCCAGCCACCATCCCACACATACAACATTGGCCCACACCTTTGCATTTTTACTCTGTGATTTCTGATGGTAAATATTCCAGAAATAATTTCTATTTATTCAATAACCAATCATCCATCTTATTGTCTAAACATTTCTTTCTTCTGTACGTACTTCCATTTTGGAGCTCATGGATATCCCCTCCAGAGGAATGGCAGGGAACAGAACTAGATACATTTAACAAGCCCCATTTTATCAGGACATGTAAAAATAGTTCATGGTAGCAAAACTCTAATAGGAGTTTTGTGAACTATCTGAGGATCAAGTAATCTGTTTTTCCTATTTTAAGTTATAAATTATTTAGAAATCACTAAGTGTCTTTAGCATAATTAAGCCTCTCATTATTTGTGGGTCTCTAAGTATATTTGGTTCACTGCACCTGTCTAACATAAATGAATGTCTCATAACTGGACCCATAAGAATAGCAAGCAAATTATCTTTGCTTTTTGTGCACTGAGGGAAAGAACAGCTCTTATCTCTGTACTGAAAAGACTTTCCTGGCTTTTAGGGGACTTGTAGAAGCAAGGAAATTTCTTTATATTGTATTTCTAAAGTGACTGAAGGGTAAAAATTGCAGTTAGAGCACATGGCATGTGGTTGCACTTAGAATGTGTCATGAAAAAAGTCAATATTCCCCCCAAGAATAAGCTCTGACCCCAATGGGCCCTGCTCTGCACAGATAGAACCAGGGGATTATAGAGGTCTGAGCTGCAAGACAGAAAAAACTAAACATGTCTTGATCATGAAGGACTGAAACTGCTGTGGTCTGCCACTCATTGAAAAACAGGCTGCCTGTGACATTTGCATAATGACTGGTCCAGGCTTCTTAGATCCAAATGTGTTTCCCTCCCACCTCTTCCTCTTTTCTTCTCTCTTCTGAATTTCTCTCTCTTTGACATAATCTCTTCTAGTTTTATAAACACCTCTTCATTTTTTATTTTGTTTTGTTTTGCTTTTTAGTGTTCTTTTATTTCTAAAAACAATGTTCTCAAACTTTGATATCCAAGCCTGAGGTTTTTATTCAAGTTTTGTATTGTTTTATTTTTTTAACTGTAAGCACCCCAGGCAATTCTGATGCAGACATATCTCTGGAATGTGTCCTTGAGAGACATTGCATTTCTACATGTAAAATATGAAATTAAAAAATATTTTAAAATAAGAAATCAATAAATTAACTAAAACACTTCTTGCCTCAAAATAATCATGAAAGGTCACTCAAAGTGAAAATTATTGAATTTTTCCATCTCGAGTGTCCATTGATATTTGATGAGGAACAAATCGCAGTTTTCTTCTCAGTATTAGCTTGACATCAGTACCTAGGAGGACAGCTCTAATATAACCACTGATTTCTAATATAATATATTGGTGAGTTATTAATCTCTTGGTGATACAACCATACACCATATAATAATGTTTCAGTCAACAATTGACTGCATATACGATAACATTTCCATAAGATTACAGTAGAGCTGAAAAATCCCTGTCACCTAGTGATGTTCTAGCACAATGCACTACTCATGTGTTTGTGGTAATTCTGATGTAAACAAGCCCACTGCACAGCCAGTCGTATAAACATATAGCACGTTCACATACAGTTATGTATCGTATGTAATTCTTGAAAATGATAATGATAGTTTTACAACAATATTTTATGTACTTACTATGCTATACTATAGTTTTTATCATTATTTTAGAGTATACTCTTTCTACTTATTAAGTGAAAAGTTAGTTGTAAAACTATGTGCTGTGTTACACCATCAGAAGCCTCATGTGTCTAGTGTGTATTGTTTCTCTTGTGGCATCATCTTCTCCTGTGCTTGATTTAATCTCATGTTGTTTTGTACAGTAACATCCTGTACAGAATTGTGGCCTAGGAGCCATACCGTGTAGCCCAGGTTTGTAATAGGCTATAACATCTAGGTTTGTGTAAATGCACTTATGATGTTTACACAACAATGAAATCACCTAATGACACATTTTTCAGAATGTATCCCCATTGTTAGTGGCACAACACTTTATATTATAGATGCTTCCTTAGCTTGCCAAGGAGTGAGGATGAGACACTTGCCCGCCTGAAGGAAATTCCAAACAGCTTGATTATAACTTCCACTTGCTCTTCTGGAAAGTAATTGTAACACTCTGAGTTGAAGTTGTAGATAAGAAAAACAATAGTCATTAATTAATTTGTGATTTGTACCAAGAAGTATATTACATATTTTATCTCATTTAATTTTTACCACAGGACAAGTAACAATATTCTTGTCTTATAGATAATGACAACACACATTTTTAAAGTCTTCAATGTTTCAAATCCTATTCTAAGTACTTTATATAGGTATTAACTCATTTATCCCTCACAGCAACCCCATGGTGGCATCCTATTAGTATCTCCATCTTTACAGATAAAAAACCAAGCCTCAGAGTGGCGAAATGATTTGCCCAAAGTGACAGAGCTTATAAATGGTGGGATGGGAATTTAAGCCTAGGCTGTCTTCCTCTAGGGTCTACCTCTAAGTGCTAAAGTAGCTGTTCTCAAACTTAACAGTAGATTAGAACTACCTGAAGAGTTTGTTAAGGCATAGTGGGTCTGATGCAAGGGGCCTGGATGGTGCCCAAGAATCTGCATTTCTAACAAGTTCTCAGGTGATCCTGATGCTGCTCCTCCGGGAATCACACTTCGAGAACGAGAACCACTGCATTACACTATATTGCTTATCAGACCTTTAAAATGCTCTTTCTGAATTCTAGAGTGAAGAAGAATCCAGCTGGAATGGCCTCTGAAACTAATTCCCAGATTAGGGTCACAGTCTTCCACAAGACGAGCCTCACTTCAGACGCTAGCCCCAAGCTTGGGGTTCCCAGGGCTCATCTTATTCCTGACCAACTGCATACAAATTTGGGGCTTCCCACTGTCCATTTATGTTCAGTAATTCACTAGAATGGAACTCAGGAAAGTGCTAAACTTATAACTGCATTTTTATCACAAGAAGAATAATACCCAGCAGAAACAATTGGAGCAACAGATGCTTAGCGTGAGGTCTGGAGAATCCTGAACACAAAGCTCTGGTGTCCTCTTCCTGTGGAATCTGAACACATGACCACTCTCAGCAATATGTAATCGTATACACAGAATATTGTTAACCAGGGAATCACACGAATCTGAATCTCTAATGAGTTTCTAACATGCTTTGGTGTCCAGGGTTTTTATTTGGGTTTTATTTTATAAGTATGATTGATTGAACCATTTAATGTGGTTGAACTTAGTCTCTTTAGCCCTCTTCCCTCCACTCAAAGTTGGAATACTATCATGTGGCTCAAAATCCCAATCCTTTAACCATGTAGTTGATCTCTCCAGCTTGCCGAGCCTCGTCCTGAGTGTTCCTCTTCACATAAACTATCAGGATCAACTAAGGATAACAGAGACACTGCTCTTGCTCAGGAAATTCCAAGGACTGAGAAGCTATCTGCCTACTAGGAACAAAAGTCAACCAAAGTCTTTATTACAAAACACTACACAAAGTCAAACTTTTGACAACAAGCTGACATGTCAGATTTAAGTTGCCCAAAACTCAAAATTACAACATAGTAAGTAGCATGGTTATTACTTGAACATATGTCTTTCAGATATAAAGGCTTGCATGCGTAGTTGTTATGTTTTCTAATTCCTAGTATCTTTTAGTTGCAGTAAAAATGTGTAAGTTGTTAGCAAAGTAGGTGATATTTGAGGTCTGGGTGAGGTGAGGAAAGTGCAAATCTTTGGAATTGTAAGTTGCCACTGCTCAGACTTTCACTATTTTCCCTTTTTAAATTATTCATTTCCTATCTACCTCAAAAGATAAATCTTTCTGTCCTTTTTTTTTTTGGTCTGGGCAGCTCTAATTACACTGTAACTGGTTAGCACATTACCTGCAATTTTAAGTGACATTATTATCACTGGAAATATCCTTCCTGCTCTATTTCACAGCACTGGTGTGTGTGTGTGTGTGTGTGTGTGTGTGTGTGTATATATATATATATATATATATATATATATATATATATATATATATATAATCTCGAGTGAAGCCCATCTGTGATCTGTGCTGAGTAGGGTCTCCAAATGTTGGTGCAATAGATTCAAGAGCTAATTATGAGTGGTCTGTATCTCAAAGCGACATCACGCTTTCACCAGTGCAATTACATTCCCACTCAGCACTACAATAAAATAAAGACAAAATATAAAGAAGTAATAAAGGCTAATATTTATTGTGTACTTACTATTTCCTAGGTACTTTACATATTTTACCTCATCCAAAGATCACAGCCTCCTTAGGAGGGAATTACTATTATTGTCCTCTAATTCAGACAAAGAAATCAAAGCACAGAGCCATTAAGAAAATTGTCAGTGTAGCACATCTTATGAATAACAGACCCAGGACTTGAATTCATGTGACATGGCTCTGGAACCTACACTCTTAACCAATGCAACTGCTGTCTCAAATAATATCAAGATCCTTATACTTTCATTATCACCTGCAAAGTAATTCTATTCATTTTTGTATTGCTTTGTTTCATTTATTGTATTCTCTGTGATGGGGAGGAGTCTTTATGGGAAAAAAATTAGAAGATGAATGCAAAAAAGTAATCTTTTCATTGGTATTTCTAACAGCTAATTTGGGTATAGTGTGTCTATTATTATATAGTGGGGATTCAAATAAGGTCCCTATAATTACTCCTAGACAGTAAGGTCCATGAGGACAATGGCTGAACTACTATAGTCTCCCTTTATCCATGGAGGATACATTCTAAGACCCCCAGATGGATGCCTGAAACCACAGATAGTACTGAACCTTATAAATACAATGTTTTTCCCTATACATACATACTTTGATAAAGTTTAATTTATAAATTAGGCACAGTAAGAGATTAACAATGGCTAATAACAAAGTAGAAAAATTATAACAACATACTGTCATAAAAGTTTTGTGAATGTGGCTTTATTAAGTTAAATAGGGTTACTTGAACACAAGCACTGTGCTAATACAACTGTAGATCTGATAACTGAGACACTACTGACTAATGGCAGGTAGCATATACAGTGTGTGAATAAGTTGGACAAAGGGACGAGTCATGTCCTGAGCAGGTGTTGTGTGATGGTGCTTGATTTCATCTCCCTACTCAGAATAGCACACAGTTTAAGATGTATGAATCATCTATTACTTGAATTTTCCATGTAACATTTTCAGATCATGGTTGACCACAAGTAACTGAAATTACAGAAAGTAAAACTGCAGATAAGGTGGGGCTCTGTGTTTCCCTCTTCTGTACTACTATTTCCAAAGAGCTGAATACAGAGCCTATGAAGACTGACTTTGTTTTAATTACAAGCAACATCACAGCATGAAACATGGCCATCTTTATCTGCTCGGGCTGCCATAATAAAATACCATAGCCTGGGTGGCTTAAACAAGAGTCACTTACTGTCTCACAATTCTGAAGGCTGAAAATCTAAGATTAAGGTTCCAACTGACTTGCTTGCTGATGTGACCCTCTATTCATGGCTAGTAAACAACTGCTTCTCCTTGGGCCCTCACATAGTGGAGAGGGGGAGAGAGAGAGCGAGGGGAAGGGAGAAGCAACTCTCTGGTGTCTCTTCGCATTTGAGCACTAATCCCGCCATGAGAACCCCACCTTCATAACCTCATCTAATCTTACACCTCCCAAATGCCTCCTTTCCAAACACTATCACTTTGGGGTTAGGGTTTCAACTGATGAATATGAGGGTGGAACACAAACATTCAGTCCATGACAATGGCACTTTAAGATAACACTTGTCCCGTGATTTCATGCTCCTAAAGTGATATATATGCCAAAGATACTGTATGTCTGTCACTGAAAATATTAAATTTGGGAAACCACACCACCTACACTGACAGACTATGTAAGTGAAAGATACAGGCACCATACCTGCCAGGAGCCAGATGTCTCCATATTCCCTCTATGTCCTCAGGATGGTCAGGTGGTCATTTAAATGTTTAGTGCCTCTTAACCAGGAAGCCGAGGTTTTGGGTTTGCTCTAGGAAGTTATTGGAACATACTAGTACAAATATTCTGCAAGCTTTCAAGCAACTGTACTCTGTGAAATTTGACAAGGAGACTACATATAAAATGTAACTCTTTGGAACTCTTTGGAGAAAACAGTAGTGTATTTATGTCTCACAAAGAAGTTGTACACAGCCACAGCGTTTTATTAGCAGCCATGCCTGTCAGGTAGTTATTTTTTTCTTAGTAGATCGCTGGTTTATTGTAAAGGGATATAACAAGAACTGCCAGATGAAAGAGATGCTTTGGGCATGGTGTGGGAAAGTGCACAAAGCTTGAATGCTCCCTGCAGCACACCAGTCTCCCTCGTTCCCATGTGTTCTCCAACCTGGAAACTCGGCAATCCCTATCTTCTTGGGGCTTTATGGAGGTTTTGTTACAAAGTTTTAATTGATTGGCTGTTGGTCACTAATTCAACCTCCAGCCTCTCTTCCTCCCCAGAGTTTGGGGTGGCACTGACAGTCCCTCTAACCAGGGTTGGTACCATTGGCAAAGAACCCATCCTCAGGGGCTTTACAAATGTCACCTCATTAACATAACAAAATAAATCTTTCTCCCCTCCCTCAACAGTTAGGACATTCCAAGAGTTCTGGGGGTTTTGAACCAGTATTTATGGAGGAAGGTCAAATATATATGATAGATAGATGATGATAGATAGATAGATAGATAGATAGACAAATAGAGATAGATAGATATAGATGATAGATAGATATACACACATATATAGATATATGTATATATAAAATAACAATGTTGCAACCACCCATCATCCAGTTTCAGTAATGTTTAACATTTTACCATTCTTGCTTCAAACAAGCTTTGTGGTAGAGTTAGAGCCTTGTAATCTCATCCAATTCTTAATAAGAATGGCTATTGGATTTTATATTTTATGTATAAATGATTTTATATTGTCACATTTATTTAATAACACTTTCAAAGCACTTATTATATGCCAGGCCCTGTTCTAAGCACTTAATACTATTGGATGCATTCTTTATCATAATCCTATCAGATAATTACTATTATCATCCCTGCTTTATAGATGAGAAAACAGATATAAATAATATTTGGCCAAAAACACAGAGCTGGTTATGTGGAGAGTCGGAGCCACACCAGGAAGTGTGGCTCCAGAGTGTACGGTCATAAGCACTAGATTAGGACACTTCTCCCACCGAGTTATCCAAACAGCATCTAACCTCAAAAGGCACACTGCTGTTAAAATACATCCTCCCTTATAACACATCCCTAAAATACTTGCAAAATGCTATCTGTGAATAAGGCCCATACTCCTGACTATTCTATCCTGAAAGGATTTCAGGATTTTAGGCAAGTTAATGGTCCTAATAATGGATGGTGGATTGAGAGTGGTCTCAGTTGTATGTCTGTCAGATAGAAGCTATAGTTTGCTTCTTCTTTCAATATGCAATAGAATATATTGACTAAGTGTGATGTCAGTTAATCTGAGATGTGACTCTTGTCCCTTTTACCAGCACAATGTCTGGAGAGGATTACACCAAGGAAACCCCCAAGGATGTCCTTAAAATTAATATATTTGTAGTTGAGAAAGGGAACGCATTCATCATGTTAATGGCAGAGCTCAATTTAATGCCACCTATTTCTTTGAAAAGACTACCAAGTCTCAGCAAACTGTGTTTTATACTGCCATTAAGCTGTTATAATTACTCAGTATTTGACCAGATGGCAAATAATTTCTAAAGTCAGGCCAGGTGTTCAAGAAGCAGATAATCACAGATGACTACGGTGAAACTAATTTAAAAGGCAGTAACAGTGGCACAATGTTGCTTCCATGAAAACTGACCAAAAAAAAGGTAAGAAAACAATTGGTATCAGGCTGCATAGAGGTGATAAAAGAGTGTATAATTCCACTGTTTCTAATGCCGAGCTTTCTGCTAATTAACAAATGCTTTCACAGGTGCAAAGTCTATTTGAAGTTTGACATGTGAACTGGCAATAGAGTCTTAGAAGTGTTCAAAATTAGCACCAATTGCAGACAGTGTCGACTCAAGTAAATATCAAATTCAGAAACAACCTGACTTTTCTCACATTCCTGTCTAAGACATAGAAGGATAGATTTCATGGCCATAGCTGGAAGTCATAGAGGTCTTCATTCAGTCTCAGATGAAGAGCCTCATTAGGTAATCTTCTAGTTTCCTATCCCCAGTCCTTGCAGGGATGGCCTAACCAATACATGGATTCTAACAGAAGAGAGCTGGGTTTTTTGAAGGCTTGTCTAGAGTGACAAGGAATCCCAGAAAATCTCTTTCCAGGCTCTGTTAGGAAAAACTATTGGCAAACCATAGAGCACTCTACATTCCTGGTAAAGAATCATTTTAAACAATCATTTTAAACAATCATTCTAACAAACTGATGGTTAAAGTCAGTTAGCCTTGGTTCCATGCCTTCCTCTGACACTAACCAACGTGACTGCATGCTGGGCCAGCTTTGTGGGTGTGCAACCCAGGCCCAGGGGCCACCTGTAGAAGGGTTCTGCACTAGATTTAATTCTCTGCTGTTGCCATGTTGAAATTTTTAATAATTTTTGAACAAAAGATGCCCCCTTTTCACTTTGCACTGAGCCCTGCAAATTATGTAGCTGGTTCTGACTGGTGAGTATTTTATCTCTATGAATTACAGTTTTATTATCTGCAAGTCAAGACAAGAGACCACAGAAGAGAACAACTCTGCCAACACCTTGATCTTAGACTTGTAGTCTTTGGACTTATGAGAAAATAAATCTCAATTGTTTAAGCCACCTAGTCTGTGGCACATTTTTATGGTAGCCCTAGAAAACCAATACAGTCAACAACTCTCAAATATTTGTTCTAAGCTCAGACTTCTCACCCAAACTTTAGATGGATATTATTGGCTGCCTTGACATCTTCACCTGATGTCTGTTAAGCATCTCAAATTTAACATGAGCTGCTAAGGTTTTCACCCCAAATATCCTCCTCTATCTCAGTTAATGATAATTGTGAGCATTAGTTGATTAAACCAAAAACCTTGGAATCGTCCTTGAGTCTTCCTATTCTCCAGTGCTCTGCATTGGATTAATCAGCAAATCCCACAGGTTCTATCTTCATACTATGCCCTGAACCTGACCTTTTAGTACCACTTCCTCGTTATCACCAAGGTGCTAACCTCAACCACTTCTCTTCTGGCTTATTTCATAAGAACCCTCAGTCTATTCTCAACAAGCCACCATTTTTCTGATCATGGGAAAAGTGTAAGTCACATTACTTGACTCTTGTTTTCAGAATTCTCCAATGGCTTCCCAGCTGTTTTAGAACAAAAGCCAAAATCATCATTATGGCACACTCCCATCATCTTTTTTATTTCAAACACTAGACCAGTCTTATTCATCCTGCCTTATGCCATTACTCCAACAATAAACACGTTTACATCCAAAAGATTTGCACTTTGCTTTTCTTTTAATATCTTCACAGCCTTCCATCACTTCCTCTTAGGCAGTTATATAAAAATCAACTTTTAAATGTGGCCTTCTTGAAAGTGAGGACTAACATATATTTTAACCCTCTCCTAAATACTTTCTATTTGCCTTTCTATTTTATATTTTCTCCTCAGCACTCACTACTTTTCAACACATTGTTTTACTTATTGTGTTATTTATTATCTTTCTCCCCTACTATAAGTATAAAAGCTCCTTTAAGACAAGTATTTTTGTTTGTCTTGTTCATTACTCTATCCCTAGCCTCTAGTACAGAATCTTCTATCAATACATAGTAGATCAGCCACTGTGGAAAATAGTAGAATTTCCTCAGAAAACTTAAAATGAAACTGTCTTTTGACCTAGCAATTCCTGTGCTGGGATTATACCCTAAAAATCCTGAAACACCAGTTCAAGAGAATCTATGCACCCCAATGTTCATAGCAGCACAATTTACAGCAGCAAAGTGTTGGAAGCAACCTAAGTGCCCATCAGTGAATGAGTGGATCAAAAAATTGTGGTACATTTGCACAATGGAATACTATGCAGGAGAAAGAAAGGAGTTCCTATCCTTTGTGACAGCATGGATGGATCTGGAGAGCATTATGCTAAGTGAAGTTAACCAGGTGGTAAAAGACAGATACCATATGATTTCACATATAGGTGGAACCTAATCAACAGAACAAACAAGCAACCAAAATTTAACCAGAGACATTGAAATAAAGAACAAACTGAGAGTAACCAGAGGAGAGTGGGGAGGGGATAACAGGGGGAAAAATAGGATGGGTGATCAAGGGACCTGGATAAAGGACACACAGACAAAGCCAAAAGGGTGTAGGATTGAGGGTGGGAGGTGGGGATGGGAGGAGCAGGGGGGTAATGGGGGAAAAATGGAAAAAATTGTACTTGAACAACAATATTTTTTTAATAAGTAGAATCAAGAAGAAAAAAATACATAGTAAATCATCAATAAATAATTGCCGAAGTAAAAGAAAACTGGACAAGATAACTTCTGTTTTCTTTCTATACTTTTCAATCAAATTGGAAGTATAGTAAAGTATGGACATTGAGACTGTGCTTATATGATGCCATTGGCAACATACCATCTCGTTTTTGGGCATGACCACTTTATTTTTGATGAGATTCTGTTGGCTTTTTAAAAGATATGCTCTATTCTCTAAAGAAAACTATGTCATGAGAAATTATTCTGACCTTAGAATGTTCATGTCTTCTATATATAATGCACATAGACACTGGTCTTTATCAGTGTACCTATAACTATGTGACAACAATTCCTAACTTTAATTTTTATCATCCAAATTCAACAGGAAAGTGTTTGTTGCACTGGCATAACAAGAGGCACTTTTTTCTAGTCTTCAAAAGCATTTAAATTGCTTGGATTCTTCCCCATGAGGCTTCTCAGTGTCTGCTCAGACTTTCTCTGACGACATCTATGTTCCAAGAAGGCAAAGGAGGAGGACACAGTTTCTGGAGACCTTGGCTTGATTGTCCAAACATTACTTCTGCTGCATTCTATTTGTTTAAGCAAGTCTGAAGCCTGGGTCAAATCAAAGGAGGTGGAGAAACAGCCTTGAATGGGAGGTGGTGTGTGGGGATCAGAGGAACTTCTCATCATATTTTGCAATCTACTCCAGCCTGCCACCTGTTCTAAATTATTTATGCTATTTTAGCCTGTAAAAAATACATATTATCCCAGAGACATTAAAACCCCATTCCAGTCACAGCATTTGACTTAAATTGGGGATCTCTGCCCTGCACTAGGGTCGGCTATGGATGAAGCTCCTCAAGTGCAGTTCCTCAGATACATTCCATCTTGATCCAGAGATTGCGAACCAAAAATATAAGTATCAGTATGCCACACATGTGTAATGTTGAGTTACAGAGAGTAAAACTATCATTGGCTAATTATAGAAATTCTGAAACACAGCCCAGATATGTAACCAGGGCACACTTCTCCAGAGGTGGAAAATGCTCCTTGAATGTTAAGAGTTCTACTCCTTGGGAGCATATCCCAATTTCACTGTTCTCCTACGATCTTGGGCCTCAACCTCTAAGAGGCCATTCTTATTAAAAAATAACAATAATCTATGTTTTCAGCTGCAAAGCTTTTGCAGTCACTTCCTACCCATAGGTAGTTGGATACCCAGAGACTTTTTAATTTTTATAAATCTTTACCCAAACATACATTATTAATTTTAGAGAGAGAAAAACATTGATGTGAGAAGGAAACATGAATCAGCTGCTTCCCATATTCACCCCAATATGAGACTGAGCCTACAACCTAGGTATGCACCCTGACCAGGGATGGAACCCGCAGCCTTATGGTATATGGGAAGCTCCAAGCTACCCAGCCAAGGCTCATTTAATTTTTATGTGCCTCTGTCTCACTTAGCTCCAGCAATAAGAGTTTCACCAAGACATCTCTATTTTTCTAAGTTCCTTTTCAGTCTTATTGAGGTTGATACTGTGTACGAAAAGCCATAATTATAACTCTTTTTGAGACTGATCTTTCTCTATTTTTGGCAGAACAGCATCTTTAAGAATCTTAGAAGCCATTTTGTCTAGCTTAGCAGGTCTAATTGGCATGGGCTTAAATTTGTCAAAGACAATGTTTTACAAAGTGTGATCTCCAGACCAGCAACATTACCTCAGAGCTTGCTAGAAATTCAGTTTGTGAGACCCACCTTAAAACTAAATCAGAATCTCTCAAGAAATAGTATAAATCATGTGTTTTAACAAGCTTTCCAGATAGTTTTTGTGCATGATAAAAACTAAAAACAAAACACTGTTGTCCATAAGAGTCTCCTAACCATACTCTTGACTTGGCCCTTATCCAGTGGCTATTTCTTACAATGAGAATCATTTGCAGACTAGAGAAAAGGGGGATGAAAAGTGTTTTAATTTTCAATTCAGCAACACTTAGGCACATTTCCTTTAAATTCTTCCTGTTAGCTGAAAATTTTCTTCTTTAGTTTGTGTATCTCATGCAGTTAACATAACACATGCAGCTAAAAACACCTAATCTTTTTAACATTCTGCTTAAAAATCTCCTTAGCCAACCCCACATGTTTTATTAGACACCTTTTCTGACATCCAAGTTATCTCAGGACACAGTTGTTCTACAACTCAATAACTTAAGTTGCCCATTTTTAGCCTTCAGTAAGAATTTTCTCAGAAATTTTTCAGCCTCCACTAACAGCTTTCCTTTTTTTTTTTTCATTTTTAATAACAATTTTTTTTACTGCCTTTCTAGACTGGAACTGTTACTTATTTCTAAATCAAATCCCACATGTTTTCAACTTTTGATATAGCAGCACCTTACTTTTAATACTAAATTCTATTAACAATTATCTCTTATTGTATAACAATTACCCCAAAACTTAATGTTTAAAATAGCAACCATTTATTTCCTCCCAACTCTCAGGTTGACAATTTGATCTTGGCTGAGCCAAGTTGACAGGTCTCTCATGAATTTGGAGTCGCTTGGCAGTTGTGCTTCAGTCCAGCTTATGGCATAGAGTTTACTCATACATCATGTTGTCTGGGGCTGTGGGCAGAAAACAGCCCATTCTCTTTCCCATGACCCCTCCAGCAGACTCAACTGGGATTTTTCACATGGGAGCAAGGATCCAAGAGGGTAACAATGGGATCTTAAAGTCCTCTTCTAGCTTAATATTATTACCTCTGTTGCATTCCTTTGGTCAGTGTAAGTCACAATCCTTATCTAGATCCAAGGGAACAGAGAAATAAACCACATTTTTCTGGGAAAAAAAATAGAAATATCACATTACAATGGGCCCTACATACGCTAGATAAATATTTTGCCACATTTCTCAGTATACCTTAGTATGCTTGGGGAAGTTATTTGTAATTTTAGTTTAAACCACATAGAGGTTAATGACCTCTCATATAGCCTGGAGCCTCAATTTAACAACTTCAGTAAGGGACTTTAATAAGTCTGAACAAAGAGATCTATTAATAGATTTATCAAGAGCATAGTATATGTGAATAATGATAAACTAGTGAGTTATGACACCAAATAAGGCAAGAGATGAACAAAAATGACAGTAAGAGTGGCTTCTGAAATGGCACATTCCAACATTTTTTTACATCTCATTTACCACTTAACTGATGACTTAAAACTGAATGCTAAGTAATGGAAAGAAAAATAAGAGAGAGTTAAAATGTTATCAGTTTGTTACCATAGATATGCAGCCAGAGTGCCAGAGTATCTACCCATTGGCCAAGATGGTACGGGGAAGGTTCTTAAACTAAGCACACCAAGAGCTAAAAGATGAATGGACAGTGACTGAGGCACCAAAATCTGGAAAGAATGGATAGAACCCCAAGTGCACCAAACGATAGGAATTTAATTGGATAGAAAAAGAGCCCTCCCCTCCCTATCCCTATAAGACTGTAGACTGAGCAGAAAGGATTGAGATTGTCTTTGAGATGGGAATGCACCATTTTGCCAGGCTAAGGCACATGAATAAACCCCTTTCCTTTTGCACCAGCACCTGTCCCATGAGTTTGGATTCTATTGTGGCAGGCAGCTGAGTCTTCATTTTTGGTTAATTTTTGGTGACGCAGATGGGGTAGTGTGGAACTCAGTAAGTCCCAGAGAACTGGAGTCCCAGGTACCCGTTTCTGGCTGACCCTGGGAACAGGACGGTGGGGACTTCCCAGCAGTTTCCAAGAGTTTTTCTTGGCAAATTTCCCTGCATGCCTCCTCAAGGCATCAGCCACCTAAATGCTTGGCTGGTGAAAAAAAAATGGGTTCATGAAGAGGAGACAGACTCCAAAATTTGGTAAGTCAACCAGCACCACATGTAGGGTCCTCTATCCTTACCACTTGAGCTTTGTGCCATTGGGTATGGTCAGGACCACTTGTGGTATCAGTTGGCAGGAGAAAAGGTGCTAAGATTTGCTTGTGAGCACTCATTTGGAATAATGGAATTATGGAACCAAGTTTTGTTTATATGTTCCTACTTTGTTTGGGACCCTTCTATGGTTATGGTTTTGGATTTTTACTTTCATGCCATCAAGACTTGCTCTGTTTTGACTCCTAAAAAGAGCCCACTGAGATGAATGTTAGCAGATTGGTCCACCTACAACTATAATCCAATGAGAAGGAATTAGTTTTCTGTTATAACACTCCTTGGCCTATATATACTTTAGATCATGTGAAAAATGGCCCCTAAGTCATTCCCTAAATTGCTACACCATCATATGATTGGAATTGTTTTGCCAAAGGTCAGGGAAATAGGACAAAATCCCTTATGTCTAGGCATTAATGCCTTTATAAAATAAGAATTTGGCAAAGAAAGGGAAAACAAAACAAAACTAAAAACACAGAGAAGGGAATTGGCTTCAAAATACCTTCCTCATGGTAAGACACAGGAAGATAAAAATGAGGAGGTGAGGCTCTTTGATTCCCTGAAAGCTTGGGATGCAGAATTAGCATGAAGAAGATATTTTCCACCATCCACCCTGCTGCTAGATATCCCTGAGATAAGACCCAGAGGGGAGATGGCCCCAACCCTGTATGATGAAGAATATTCTCTACCTCAAAGACCCAGCAGGACACCCATTTTGTCCAGGGAGCATCCCAATCCAAAGCAGGATAATTCAATTTGAGGCAATACCATACTCGTGGAATAAACTGCTTTTCTACTTCAGGTGTACTGAATTGGAAAAATTCTCACATCTCCTATAAAGAGGATCCTAAGAAAATGGCAGATCTTATCATCTCCATTTTTGTTGCTCACTACCCAAACTGCACAGACATGCAGACTTTCCATAACATCCTGCTAATGGCAGATGCAAGGCAGCTAGTTATAGATAAGGCTAATGGCCTAAGAGGCTCATCACCTCCATCAAAAGAACCCCAACACAACCCTCAACTCAGTTGGATGATACCCTTGATAGAGCCCAGCTGGGTGGGGAGCTAGCCTTCCTAGAACATTATAAAAGGTGCATATTGGCAGGGCTTAAGAAGGGGAAGGCTAATCAAAAGAACCTGAATATGATAGAGGCCATTCTACTTAAACCAAAGGAAGACCCTTCTGAATTTTTAGAAAGGATATATCAGGCATATTGAAAGCACACAGCTGCTGACCCAGAGGCACCAGAATATGTCCAGATGGTAAACATGACTTTCACTGGTCTAAGTGACCTGGGTATCAAAATGAAGTTCCAATGTTTAGATGGGTTATCAGGAATTAATCCTTCCTAGCTGGTGGGCAAAGCCTTGAAAGTTTGCCATGGAGGGGAAGCAAAGAATTTGAAGCAGGTCATAATTTTCTTAGACACAGTATGGTGAAACAGAAAAAGAGTTGTAACCCAAAAGGAATAGGGAAAGACCGACTAGACACCAACCAATGTGCCTATTGCAAAGAGGAAGGCCATTGGAGAAAGAACCGCCTGGAATTCAAAAAGAAAAATAAAAAGGACATAAATCCTCACTGAGAAATGATAGAAAGGAATGATGAATCTGATGACAAATGAGACTCTTCTAGACAACTCCTGACCTATTACCATTTCCCCACAGGAGCCCTGGGTACAATTGACAACGGGGAAAAGCTAAGTGACTTCCTTGTAGATATAGGAGCTACATAATACTCAGTGCTAAATGGAAAACTAACCAAGAAACATTTAGCTGCAGTGTTGGTAACTAGAATAACTGGACAATTACAAACACAGGTGTTTCTTCAAACTAGAATGCCAGCTTGGAGGTCAAAAACCTATGAATTTTCTGTACATGCCAGACTGCATAATTCCACTGTTGGGCTGAGATTTACTTTGTAAATTGCATGCACAAATAACTTTTTCCCTTGAGAAACAGCAAATATGTTTAGGAGTCCTGCCACAACACACTCAGTCCCAGGTGCTCCTGACTTTCCTAGAATGACTTGGAGCTGCACTATTCCCACCCAAGATTTACCAGTAGATTAACTGAGCCATTTGGAGAGATGGAACCCCAGGTAGGGCAGTTAACACCCAACTTTAAAAAATTAAGCTATAAGAAGGGGCATGGGCCCCACAAAGAAATGATACCACCTCAAAAGGAAGCCTTAGAGAAAATTCAACCAGTATTGCAGAAATTCTTATAATCAGGATTAGTTCAACCATGCCTGTCTCTCTATAACACCTCCAGTTTACCAGTCAGAAAGCCTTCTTCTGATGAATAGTTTGTGGGAGATACTTTCAAGTTTCTTTCTTAGAAACACACTCTTTACATTTAGAACATGAATCAAAAATTAAATAATAGGTACAACACTGAGGGCAAACTAACAACTTTGCACATTGCAGGTCCATCTACCCATCTGATGAGCACTTACATATGTTCCAGCACAGAGAATGAGTCCTAATCAAGTCCTGGAAGTCTCAAGGTCCTGATCAGCAGTTAGCCAATCAATTGGCCAGTCCCTATGACATCCTATTGACAAACATTTTCCTCTAAAGTTCATGGGAATCAAGCCTTCAGACAATAAAGCAGGCATCATCTGAGGAATTCTTATCTTGCTTATGTCAATGATTTTGCAAGGAAAGCAGAACTGCAGTCCTGAAACTGATTTAAAATTTCTCTTATGGAAAGGGACAGCACCTTCCCAAGCTAGGTGACAGTTAAATTTTATTTTATTTTATTATTTTATTTTTAATAGAAAATTAACTTCTCTTTCTATTTATTTCTATCTTATATATTTTTTATTGTCACTTTTTTATTGTTATTCTATTAAAGTTGTCCCAAATTATAACCTTTTGCCCTCATCTGCCCATCTCACCCCCAACTCCCAGAGTCAATTCCCATAGGATTGTCCATGTTTGTGGGTCATTCCCATACAATGGTCCATGTCCATGTTCTCTGTTGGGCCCTTCCCCTTCTTTCCACCATTGTCTCCCTCCCCACCCACTCCGGTCACTTTTAGTCTGTTCCATGTTTCTAAGCCTATGGTTCTATTTTGTTCATTAGTTTTCTTTGTTCATTAGATTCCTCTTATAGTTGAGATCATATGATATTTGTATTTCACTGACTGCCTTATTTCACTTAGCATAATATTCTCCAGTTCTATCCATGCTGTTGAAAAATGTGAGAGTTCCTCCTTTTTTCTGCTGCATAGTATTCTGCTATGTAAATGCACCACAGTTTTTTAATCCACTCATTTACTGATGGCACTTAAGCTGTTTCCAGCATTTGGTTATTGTAAATAACACCACTATGAACATAGGGATGAATGAGTACTTTTCAGTTGGTGTTTTGGGTATCTTAGGGTATATTCCAAGCCACAGAATCACTGGGTCAAAAGACAGTTCCATTTTTAGGTTCTTGAAGAAATTCGATACTCTTCTCCACAGTGGCGGCACCAGTCTGCATTCCCACCAACAGTGCACTAGAATTCCCTTTTCTCCACATTCTCACCAGTACTTCTTGTTTGTTGGTTTGTTAATGGTGACCATCCTGACCAGTGTGAAGTGATATTTCAATGTGGTTTTCATTTGCATCTTTCTGATGGCTAGTGATGTTGAGCATCTTTTCATGTCTATGTGCCATCTGTAGGTTGTTCTTGGAGAAGTGTCTGTTCAGATCCCTTGCCCATTTATTTTTAACTGGATTGTTTGTCTTACTGGTGTTGAGTCATATGAGTTCTTTATATATTTTGGAGATCAAGCCCTTGTCCGATGTATCATTGGCAAATATGTACTCCCATACAAGTGGTTCCCTTTCCATTTCGATGGTGGTTTCTTTATCTATGTAGAAGTTTTATAGTTTGATGCAGACCCATTTATTTTTTCCTTTATTTCCCTTGCCCTAGGAGATATACTGACAAAAATATTGCTATGTGGGATATCTGAAATTTTACTGCCTATGTTTTCCTCTAGAACTTTTAAGGTGTTCCCACTTATATTTAAGTCTTTTATCCAATTTGTGTTTACTCTGGTGTATAGTATATGTTGGTGATCTCATTTCATTATTTTTTTTTGCATGTACCAGTCCAGTTCACCCAACACCATTTATTGAAGAGGTTACCTTCACTCCATTCTATGCTCATATCCCCTTTGTCAAATATTAATTGACCATAGAGACATGGGTTTATTTCTGCATTCTATATGCTGTTCAGTTGATCAGTGTGTCTTTTCTTATGCCAGTACCAGACTATTTTGATTACAGCGACCTTTTAATGTAGTTTGATATTAGGTATTGTGATCTCTCCTACTTTGTTCTTCTTTCTCAAGATTGCTGAGGCTATTCAGGGTCTTTTTTGGTTCCATACAAATGTTCGAAATATTTATTCTAGATCTTTGAAATATGCCAATGGTATTTTAATAAGAATTGTGTTGAATTTATAAATTTCTTTTGGTAGTATGGACATTTTGATGATGTTAATTCTTCCAATCCATGAACACGGTATATGCTTCCATTTATTTGTGTATTCCTTAATGTCTTTCTTCAGTGCTGTATAGTTTTCTGAGTACAAGTCTTTAACCTCCTTGGTTAAGTTTATTCCTAGGTACTTTATTTTTCTTGTTGCTATAGTAAATGGGATTTTTCCCTAGTTTCTTTTTCTGATATTTCATTATTGGTGTACAAAAATTAAATCAATTTTTGAATATTGACTTTGTATCCCACTATTTTGCCAAATTCACTTATTAGATTGAATAGTTTTCAGGTGGAAACTATAGGATTTTCTATGTAAACTGTCATGCTTGTGTAAATAATGACAGTTTTACTTTCTCCTTTCTAACTTGGATGGTTTTTATTTCTTTTTCTTGTCTGATCACTATGGCTAGAACTTCCAATGCTATGTTGAATAATAGTGGTGAAAGTAGACACACTTGTCTTATTCCTGATTTTAAGGGGAAAGCTTTTAGTTTTGGGGTATGGAGTATGATGTTGGTTATAGGTTTCTCATATATGACCTTTATTATGTGGAATTATGCTCCCTCTATTCCCACTTGGCTGAGTGTTTTTATTATAAATGTGTGCTGGATTTTATCAAATGGTTTTTCAACATCCATTGACATGATCATGTGATTTTTGTCCTTCATTTGTTTATGTGATATATTACATTTTTTGATTTGCAAATAGTGTACCGTCCACACTTCCTTGGGATGAATCTCACTTGATCATGGTTTATGACCTTTTTAATGATTTTTGAATCTGGATTGCCTGTATTTGGTTGAGGAGTTTAACATCTATGTTCATCAGAGTTATTGACCTGTAGTTCTCTTTCTTTGTTGTGTCTTTATCTGATTTTGGAATTAGGATAATACCAGCCTTGTAAAAAGAGTTTGGGAGTCCTCTTTCTTCTTGAATTTTTTGGAATAGTTTGACAAGGATAGGAGTTAGTTCTTCCAGAAATGTTTGGTATAAGTTACCTGTGAAGCCATCCAGTCCAAGGCTTTTGTGTGCCAGGAGTTTTTTGATTACTGCTTCAATTTTACCTGTTTTTATCTGTCTATTCAGGTTTTTGGCTGCTTCAGTTTTTGCAGATTGCATGTTTATAGAAATTTGTCCATTTTACCCAGGTTTTCAAATTCCTTGGCATGTAGTTGTTCATAGCAGCTTCATAGAATCCTTTCTTTTTCTGGTATTGGTTGTAACTTCTTTTATTTCTGATTTTATTTCTTTGGGCCTTCTCTCTTTTTTTCTTGATGAGTCTGAGTTTGTCAATTTTGTTTATCTTTTCAAACAACTGGCTCCTAGATTTATTGATCTTTTGCATTGTTTTTTGTCTCTATATCATTTAATTCTGCTCTAATCTTGATTATTTCCTTCCTTCTATTCACTCTGGGCTTTGTTTGTTGTTGTTCCTCTCATTCTTTTAGATGTATGATTAGGTTGTTTATTTGAGATTTTACTGTCTTCTTTAGTAGGCCTGTATTGCTATGAACTTCCCTCTCAGGACTGCCTTTTCTATGTTCCATGGGTGTTGCATTGTTGTGTGTTCACTTTCATTTGCTTCCATATACTTTTTGATTTCTCCCTTGATCTCATTGTTAACCCATTCATTATTTAAAAACACGTTATTCAGTCTCCATGTATTTGAACAATTTTTAGTATATTCCTTGAGGGCAGTTTCTAGATTCAATCCATTGTGATCTGAGCACATGGTTGATGTAATTTCAATTTTCTCAAAATTTTTGAAGCTTGTTTTGTGTCCTACTATGTGGTCCATTTTTGAAAATGTACCATGTGCATTAGAAAAGAATGTAAAAAAAATGAAAAGAATGTATATTTTGCTTCTTTGTGGTGAAAGTTTCCATATATATCAATTAAATCCATTTGATCTAGGCTATTGTTCAGTGCCACAGTATCTTTGTTGATTCTTTGTTTGGAAAATCTAAACATTGTTGACAGTGGGGTGTTAAATTTCCCCACAATAACGGTGGTGTTGTCAATATATTTTTTGAAGTCCTCCAAGATTTTCTTTATATATTTAGGTGCTCCTATGTTGGGTCCATATATGTTTACAAGGGTTATATCCTGCTGTTGGACTATTCCTTTAAGTATTATGTAGTAATCTTCTTTGTCCACCTTTATGTCTCTTCTTTTGAAGTCTATTTTGTCTGATATAAGTATCACTACACCAGCTTTCTTCTGTGTCTGTTTGTTTGGACTATTTTTCCAATCCTTTCTCTTTAAATGTATGTAGGTCTTTTGTTCTGAGGTAGGTCTCTTATAGAAAGCAAATATGCATGTTTTCTTATCCATTCAGCTACCCTATGTCTTTTGACTGGAACATTTAATCCTTTTGAATTTAGGGATATTATTGATAGGTACATATTCATTGCCATTTTTTCCATACCTATGTTTCTCTTTCTCTCTCTCTTTCTCCTATTTTTTATAGCAGCCCCTTTAGCATCTCTTGCAGTACTGGCTTGGTAAAGATGTACTCTTTAAGCCTTCTTTTGTCTGTTAAGTTCTTTGTTTTGCCTTCTGTTTTAAATGAGAACCTTGCTGGATAGAGTAATCTTGGTTGTGGTTCCTTGCTTTTCATTACTGGGAATATTTCATAACAGTCCCTCTGGCTTGTAATGTTTCTGTTGAGAAATCAACTCATGATTAGCCTTATTAGGGTTCTCTTTTTATGTTACTAGCTGTTTTTCCCTGTCTTTAAGATTCTCTTTGTCTTTAAATTTTGCTCTTTTAATTGCGATGTGTCTTGGAGTGGGCCTATTTTGTTCATCTTGATTGGGACTCTCTGTGTTTCCTGAACTTGTGTGACTTTTGCCCTCACAAAGTTAGGGAAGTTTTCTGTCATTATTTTTTCAAACAGGTTTTTTATCCCTTACTCATTTTCTTCTCCTTCTGATATTCTTGTGATGCAAATGTTTTTACATTTCATGTTGTCCTGAAGTTCCCTTAAACTACCTGTGTTCTTTTGAGTCTTTTTTTGTTTGTTTGTTTTGTTACTCTGACTGGGTATTTCTTTCTACCTTGCCTTCTAGCTCACTGATTATGCCCTCTGTTTCATCTAGTCTGTTTTTAATTTCTTCTAGTATACTTTTTCATTTTGGATATTGTATTCTTCATTTCTTCCTTATTCTTATTTATAGTTTCTATATTTTTTTCATGCTGCTATAATTCCCACAAAATTCCTTGTAGTTTTCACTGAGTCCATCGAACATCTTTATAAGTATTATTTTGAATTCTGTGCCTGATAGATTACTTGCCTCAGTTTTATTTAGCTCTTTTCTGAGGATTCCTTCTTTCCTTTTGATTTGTCTCTCCATTTTAAGTGACCCTTTTCATTTGTATCTGTGTCTCAGGTTGATCTGCTTTTCCTACCTATTCATGGGTTGGACTTCTGTGGTAGGAGTTATGTGGCACTCTGTAGTGCAGTCTCTTTGATCTCTTGATCTGGATGCTCTATGGTTGTCCTTTATTCAGTTTATGTGGGCTGTCTTGTTGTACTCTGGCTTTGATTATTGGTGTCTCATTCATTGCTGGGTTCTCCCCTCCAGCTAGCTGACTGGAAGTCACAACTCCCACCAAGTCTTGTATGCTGTCGTACAGGTGCTGGTTAACAAAGCAATACTACCCAAAAAACCAAACCCATGCCAGCAAGTACATCCCCTACCACATCAGCAATATCAACATTAAATGAAAAAAGATAAATAACGGTGGAGCAGGATTAAGAATATTATAAGATAGGAAAAAGAGAATATGAGATGAATAAAGGGAGAAAAAATGATTTTGAATGGGAGGATGGGGGATAAATAACAAGAATAGGGATAGAAGCAAGGAAAAGAAAGGGAAAAAAAATTGAAATGTAAATAAAACAGGGAAAGGCAATGGCAAAATGGAGAAAGAAAAGGGAAGAGTATACTATGAGGTTTGAAATAAAATTAAAAAAGTAATAAGCCAGAGGGAATAAAATTGCAGAAAAACCATAATATGGTCAATAACAATGACATCTGATTGAAGATTATTAATAAAGGTAGAAATGACATAAGAATATTATACAAAATAGAAAAGAGAATATGAGATGTCTACAGTAAATAAAAATTATTTTGAGAGACTAGGGGAGGAAAATTAGTAAGAGTAAGGAATAGAACTCAGGCTATGTAAGGGAAAGCAATAAAATTCCTAACTCAAATAAGCAAGGGCAGGAGGGAGGCAAAATGAAGTAAGACAGAGGGAGTGTATCATATGTGATTTGAAATTTTTAAAAAATATTGAAAAAATGGGAATACCATTGAAGAAGTATAGCAATAACCATAATATGCATGCCAAACAAGCCACAATTTATAAAGTTGGAAAGGAAATCAGAGTATTATGCGGGGGTGGGGGGTAGGGATAATGTGAGCTGACTAAAGGAAGGATTTTTTTGAGAGACCAGAGGTAGGAGAAATAGTAAGGAAAAGGAACAAGGTGTAGCATGGGGGTAAATAAGATTTACAACAAAAAGAAGAAAAGGTAGGAAGAAAGCAAAATGGAATAAGACAAGGGAAGAGTGCAATGTGAGATTTGAAATAAATATAAAAATATAAAATCTAAATAAGAAGAATAAAAAATAAAAGACACAGAATAGTGAATTAATCTGAATACAATTGAAGCAAAACAAGAAATATTAAAAAGCTATGTGGAAGAAAAAAACCACAAATTCTGAAGAAGAATGAGGTGAAATTTATCTCAGCAGTTTGGTGTTCACCTTCTGACTTCTTTTTCTGGATCCACATCAAGTTTTTAATTAGCTCAGGGTCTGGGGAGGGTCGCCCAACTTCTGGTGTACCACCTGAGTCACATTTGCCTACCTCTAGAAGGAGCTTCTGATGTGATCATGAGGGTGGGACCCATAGGTCTCTCCTGGGAGGCACTGTTCAGTCTTCTGGGAAAATTGTGGGTGTGTTCCTCCTGCCTTACCCATCTTGGTTTGCCCCAACTTATTTCAAATAATGTATAGTTTCTGATGAATTAGCTGTCTGTTTCAAGGGGGAGTGCAAATCTGTGTAAGAGGGTCAGCTCTCTCCTGCTTGGTGTTGATAGTATCCCAGTGTGTGAGTCAAGGTTGGGTAGGACCTTGATTCCCCCTTGCTGCACCAATTTTTGATCTCCTTGCTTTGGCCTCAGTGAAATTGGGTCCTAGGAACCAATGTATTTTGCCTCCCTGAGAGAAATAGGCCCTTTAGGTGTTCCTCTTGCTGTCTTTCTCTTGTGGAAATGCATCCTGCAGGGGGTTCTTGAGCCTGACCTGCATGTTTTGCTGATCTTCCCCATTGGGGATATTTTCAGTCCTGTAGGAGGTTGGGGCTGGGTGCAACCTTTCTTTCCCAGAGGTGTGATCTCTGCCAGGGAAGGGGGCTCTGCATGGCTTTAAATAATCTCATGTGCTCAGTTCCTGCCCTTCCATTTCCCAGCCCACTGCCCTCACAGCAGATAGAGTCCCACACTTTCCACTCCACACAGCCTCCACCCTGCCAGTTGTCCTGGGCTGAGGCCAAGAAATACCTTCACTTTGCACCTTTCTGCAGTGGAAGTAAACTGTACCCTCAATCCTCTCCCCTTGCTGGTAGAGCAGCTGAACACTGGGTCCCTGCCCAGCACGCCTCAGCTGTCCTTTCAAAAGTCTCTCTGGCAATCCCACTGTAACACCAAGTCACTGTCTGGCTTTCCATACATACCACCTCTCCAAAAATTCAAGAGTCTCTCACAGTCATGGCTGGCCATGATCAGCATCCTCCACCTGACCCAGGTGCAGATAGAATACCTCTTTCTCTCTGGAGCTTTCCTGGTTTGCATTTGCCCCTACAGCTATGGGTATGTTGGTCGCTGTGTGTGTATGCTTTGATCTCCCTGACTTTGTATATCCAAGTTGTTCCCAGCCAAGGCCTGGGTTTCCCTGCCCTGGGAGGGGGGAGCTGCAAAACTATAATCTCTGACCAGGGTCTCCATGGATGCAGGCACCATGCATGGGGTATTTCCCCTTCCACCTATAAAGTCTCCTTACTACCTATTGTGAAGCATCTTCTGTTCTCCTTGGCTTCTGAACTTCATGTCAGCTAAGATTCTATTAAATGTTCAGCTTATTTTTTCGGAAGATCAGCCAAGTGTCCAAGTTGGGTGAGAGAGCAAGTGGACTCAGCTTCCGCCTACTTGGCTACCATCTCCCACCCCCTACTTTTTATTTTATTACTATTATTTGACAATTGCTATACTCTGTACCTATGTATGAACTGATAACACCTCCGTCCACATTTCCCAGGCAGTGGTTCCCTTTACAAACTTATCCTGTTGTTGGGTGTGACATCTAAAACCCCCACTCAGGATTAAATCATGGGAATACTTTAGTCTCTCCAGTATCTGATTTAATTGCAATCCCTGCTGCATTCCTAGGCATACCCCTCACTAAATACTTTATTGTCTGCACAATAGGTCTCACTTTGAAAGCCCATCTGCAACACCACATCTTGAAATATGAAGCAGTCTACCAGCTTTGTTTGTTCAACACTCTCATTCTTTAGATACCATATATGCCACCTTCTGAATACAGAGAGCTTTCTCCCTCAAGTAAAGGCTCCCCTCAATTTTTGACTCCCTTCTTCCTTTAGTAGATGGCAAGAGTCTCTGGATTTAGGAATAGGTAAGACTATGACCCTTGACAACAGGAAGAAACTACAGAAGATAAGACCTCCATCCATTTACCCTTGTGAGATTACAAGGGTCTAGAGTTTTGAAGAAGGAAATTGTTACAATGGACAGCTGTCTGGAAAGCCAGGGAGTCTCCCCCATTGGCCAAGGTGACTCACAGGAGGTTCTTACATGAAGACCATCAAAAGCTAGAAAGATAAATGGGCAGGGCATGAGCATGCTAAAAGTATGGATAGAAAATAATTGGAGAGAAAAATACTTGGATAGAATATTGGATAAAAAAAAAGCCCATCTCTCCCTACCCCCATAAGAACTGCAGGCTTGATCCAGAGTGGGGGATGGTGTTTAAGATGGGAGTCCACTCTTCTCCCAGGTCATGGCACCTTAATAAACTTCTTTCCTTTTGTACCAATACCTGACTCACAAATTTGGCTTTTGTTGTGGCAGGCAGCTGAACCTGTGTTTTTGGATACAAGTTGATATGATGAGAAATATGATTAAATCAGAATATATACCTAGTGAGACTGAGATTGCAAAAATAATGAAGATATATATATGTATATATATATATATATGCTATGAGCTATGAGCTATGCTATGAGCTATGACAAATGTACTATATAAATGGAGTCCCTGAGAATGATAAGATAATTTTATACTTTCATATAACATCAGAATAGAGCTAACTGGTGTTTGGTATATGCCCACATATTGAAAAAATTTAGGCACGTGTTAGGGACATCATAAAATGAAACTAACAAAAGGACACCAGTTATAATAAGATATAAAAAAAATGAAATAACATAGAAGCAAAATAAGTTGGAGGAGTAGGAGAAAGGAAAATGAGGGGAAAGCAGAAAGAGAAGGAGAAAAACATCTTTGGAAAAAATTAGTATCAGATTTATCCCAGAACACAGATAAACCAATTTGTCTCAGAGAGAAACCCTGGTTTTCACCCTAAGCACACTTGTATGCATATGGATCCAGTACTGTTAGCAGTGCAGTTTGGATACATAAAGGTTTTTCACAGAGTGGAGTGCAGTCTCAGAACCTCCTCTGACCCCATTTACTTACCCCAATTGCAGACATACAACAAATGGCAAAAACTCAACATTTCTTCAGTGCATTTACTGAAATATAGCTAGGACTATGTTTTATACTTATTTGCTTATTTTTATTGTCTGCCTTCCCCTCCAGGGCAAGGACTATATCTCTTTGGTTCAGTTTGCACCTGAGTCTAGGTCAGTGCCTGGTACAGACTAAGCACTATTTGTTAAATGAAGGAACAAATAAATGAACTGAGTGTGCAAATATGTGGCAGTCTGGTGAGTGTGAGTAATGTTTGTTTAATTGTTGAATTTAAGAAATTAGCAATCATTATATTAATTTATATTCACATCTATCCTCTCAGTTGGATCCTGAAATATATTCTCCTTTATTGTAAGACTAAAGATCTAAAATAGACCAATTTTCTAGTGCTCCCTAACTTCACAAAATATATTAATCTTAGGGATATGAATCTTTAGGATTTGGGAATGAGACTGAAGAATTCCCTGGAATGCTCAGGAATTCCTAAAATTATATTACACTGTATTTTTCATACTTCACTTACACATTTCAAAATAATAATTAGTAACTAAAATAAATATTGAATAATTTTCTAAAACAAAAGTTTTAGAAGTTTTCTACTAAAAAAGATACAATAACAAATGAGTTATTTATTACTATTCATGGTGACAAAATTATATATTTTAATATTATGTAAAATATCCCCACCTGATTTGGACATTTGATAACATAATGCATTTAAACAAAATAATATAACAGAAAATAAATGTTAATAACATTAAAATTTAAAAATATATCACAAATATTTAATATTTAAAAGTTACTCTTAAAATCAAATTTTAAAACAAAAAAAAACTCATTGTTCTATCTGATAGTTTTGACCTTGTTTCATTACAAATACTACAGAAAAACAGGACAGTTTTTGTTTTACTATCTCTTTTTAAAGATACATTTTTGTCCACTTGCCCTTATTTTCTTTCCACTATTGGAATTAATATTCCTCCAGCTAACTCAGATTAGTTTCTAATTTTACATCGCAGTGTTTTTCCCAAATTCTTTTCGTATTTCATCAGCTAAATAATAAATGCCTTTCCCCTGACTGGGTGGCTCAATTGGATGGAGTGTTGTCCCATACACCGAAAGATTACAGGTTCAGTTCCTGGTCAGGTCACAGACATAGGTTGTGGGTTGTATATGGGAGGCAACCAATTGATGTTTTGCTTTCTCTCTCTCTTTTCCTCTATTCCCCCCTTCCCTGTCTCTCTAAAAGCAATAAACATCATCTGGTGAGGGTTAAAAAAAAAGAAAAGAATAAGTGCTCTTGGTGAATGTTCTAACACTGAAAAATGAGCAAACTTGGGTTTTACTTGAAAAACACAACATTCAGTTCCTTAGCAAGTTAGCAACTACACAGAAGTAGGAGTTGCAATTGTGAAACTAAGGACACATTTTGCTTTCAATAGTTATTTTTTGGAATATCACTCATAGTATAAAATATACTACACAGAATTATCAACGGCAGCAGACCTCTCTTTGAATGTGTCAACAATCACAAACAAGACTAACAGATCAGAGTGTGATTGCTTCTGTCCCATTCTGGGAATGTGAATCCCCAAGTCAGCTTCTGACTACTGTGTCAGTGGATTCTTCAGACCAGTTAATTAATGTTTTATGTTGATTATTAACCTTCAATTCTCACAGGAGAGTTGTACTATTCTTTCCTGTTTTTCTAAATTCTTGATTTTTTTTCAGAACTTAGAATTATGAAAAACATAAATTTTCTGAGAAATATGAGGAGAAATTTTTTTTCTTAGAAACACTACATTCACTTTATGATGTTACTTTATGAAAACTTTGTGCTTTAAAATAACTATTTAGATGGGAGGCTTTTTCCTTTATAATGAATATTCATTTTAACTCTTCTGAATGAAAGTGAAGATCTATGTTCTTTTGGATGAGATTAATTATCTGTCTGGTGGCAGATTTAACAGTGGGCGTACCCCGCATACGCTCTGGGCCCCGACTTCTGAAGGCATGCATTTTTATTTTCCCTGTCTCTCTCTTTTTTTTTAAAGGGGCCCAACATTTTCTTCTGCGCCCGGAGCCTCAGCTGACCTTAATCTGCCCCTGGTTATATCTAGTATTTTATTTTCTCTCTAAGCTGTACCCTGCTTTTTTTATGAATAAAACAATTTTATGTCTCAATCTTAAATAACTCAGATGTTCAATCCAATATTTTATGTTCCCATTTTGTTAGCTCTTATGTTATAAAAATAGTTATTTGGTAACTCTATCTTCAGTGTCACAAATGGGTAAATGAGAGGTCTAAAAATAACAAATTTTTCCTTATTAATACTCAAAGGATTCTTTAACATTCCATTTAATTATGTAAAATATAAATATTATTTTCATACCTGACCAAAGACAGAGTCTTGTTTGTTTGTTTCCTGGCTTAGAATAATCTCCTGTTATTTCTTCCTTTTCATCCTTGCTGTGCTCTTTTACTCCCTTTTTATAGTGAGTAACTTACTAAAATATCTTTAGGAATTCTTAGAGTTTATGTCACACAGAATTCTCCCAAATCTGATAAATGTTTGTTGTTGTTGTTTTTTCCTCTGTGTTATACAGCATGACATGGGGTTATGTAGATACCTACTTGCCCAGTAGCTTGTTCTGACAACCTTCTGTGTTAGATCTCAAGAATATTAAATGTTTCTCCTGACTCTAGTTTCCAAGAAAGAGCCAAAGGCCAGCAACAGTGTCTCCTATATAACACTTTCTTGAAGAAAGCACAAAAGAGAGATCCTTCTGGATAAAGTGAAGGCCAAAGCTCAAAACATTGTTAGATCTTTGCTTGTTTAAGAAGAGCACGTTGAATTGCTTGATGCAAATGATTACGTCTCTTTGTGGTGATGGAAATGGAACAGGTAGGAGCTGGGGGTCCTTACAGCTCCACAATAGGTGCAGAATAGCTGTTACTTCCAAGAAACACACATTCTACATTTGAGGTCCCTCTGACTATCCACACAACTCTAATACATAACATCGCACCTTGTTATGCCTCATGTAAGGCAGTGTCTGAAGAGCTCATTGGATTGCAACATTAGTTTTATTATCTCCCTGGTTATTGATTTTTACTTTGCCCTGGACTACTATCCTATGGATCATTCTCAGCTTCCAACTCAGAAGTCTCATCTCCTAGCTAGGGCTCTAGTCACTATCTTGAGTGGAAGGAGATTTCAGACAGCAGGAGCAACTGATGCAGTGATGATTCCCAGGAAACCCCTACCTTAACCTATAGCATCAGTTCAATGGTTCTAATTTTCATTTAAAACAAACACACTAAAAAATAGCACAGTCAATTTCAATTAAAAATCCTAGTATAGGCTGTGGGTAGAACATGCATGCTATGAACTATGACAAATGTAGATTATATAAATTATAACTCTATATGATGCAGTTAATCAGTAATACTATGATATACCTGTTAACAAACTTATGCAAATAAAATTCACAGCAGAGTTCTCACTGAAGGAATCACAAAATGTAGTTTGCAAAAACAGCATAAAACAATAACTGCTCTTACATGGAGAAGGTTTATGATTTTTAAAATCATATACTTAAATACATTTCATTTCTCATTTCCTTCTCCAAACCATTTTCAAAGATTAAAAAGTGAATATGACTACCATTTTCTGGAAGCTGGAAAGGTAATACCCAGTACTAAAGCCAATCAATATTTTTGTATAATTTTATTTAAATTTTAAATTAAGCTTGAATCACACTTTCCAGTTGCTCAGGTATCAGCTGTTTCTCAGCCATGGGAAAATTTCCTCTGAAGTCTGCTGCTGTACCATTTCACTCCCCACATTTTGCTTAGGAAATACAGGTCACCAAGAAGCCAATGAGAGCTAATGGGAAGGAACATAATATTTTTGTCTTATATGCATTCATATTCAATAAAACATATATTTCAGTTTTAATGCTTGGTTTTACTTAAGAGTCCTTAAAGATAATGAAAATAAAAGTCCAAATCTGTCCCAAGGGTTTATAAATCTAAGAACATTTAGGGCAAAGTAACACAAAGTAGCACAATTTGTAAACCAGTTTATTTTATTTCTTGCCTTGTTGATAAAATCAAATGTATTCCTTATTATGAAAATTAGCTTTTGTCATTAGTCTTGTTTTGGTGTTCTCTTTAGTTAATTTTTAAATAACCAGAATTCTATTTTTTACCTTATGGGAGACAAGAAAACTGAGTGATGTTCTATGAGTAAATGGGAGCTTGGAAATAACCATCATGATACTGGCCCACGCTTGCAAAAGTAAATTGTTTGTCTAGGTCAGTAACTAAGAAAAATATATTTAAATGCATTACTGACAGTCAATGTGCACATAATCCTACTATGGTACCTATGCCTGGGCCAAATGAAGAAAATAGATATTTTTCATTTTATTATGCAACAACATAATAAGCAATATTCTCTACCCCTGAAAGAAAACACACACATACTATACGTGTACACATACTCAGACATGAATGCATAAACATGCATTTAGTCCCCACAGGATATTTGCTCCTCTTCCCTTTCTATTAGCAACCTTATTCCTCTCATTCTGACTTATTCATACTTGACTCAGAGTAGGACAGGTCTACAAACAGCATGTCAAACCTCATTGTACTGATGGACAACACTGAAGTACAGAGAGGTTACTTGTTACAGGGCTAGAACTAAAACTAGGCTCTTTTTTAAAAAGCTAACCTAACCATGCTTAAACCTAACCTGGCCTCAAACTCTTCCACAGCTTCTTGCTAATCTAATAAAATTCCAAACCCATGACCAACCTCTCCAATCCATTTTGTTCAACATTTCCCTGAATTATCTTTGTTCTAGTCTTTTAGAATATTTATTTTCTGTGCTTCCAATATGCTTTCTCATTTCAAAAGGATTTTTACAAGTTGTTTTCTTAGCCTAGGATACTCTCCTATATCTTTGAGTATGTAATACTCATCTTGTATGTGCTCATTTAAATGTTATTTCCTGACTAGAGTCTTCCCTGAGCCCTTGGCTGAGTTACATTCCCTTGCCATAAACTCTTTCAACCACAGTGGACTCCCAATTAAGACTCATCACCTTTTAATTATTTGTCCAATGTGTGTTCTTCCTTCTAGATCATAGATGATTGGAAGGCAGGAATGATTTCTCTGTTATTTTAATAACATCTTCAAGTTTGTGGGCAGTAGCTGGTACATACTATATATTATTTAAAATTAGGAAATGCATTGTTAAATCCATCAAAGTGACCGGATTCCAATAATTACTTCTGAATTACATCATACTGCTTTTCCAGCACCAAATATATTCTACAAATGTGTAATTCTATAAATGTTTGCCATTTGTTCCAACTAAAGATGGTCTGAGTTTTTTTTTTTCCAGTAGTTCTAGATCCTTCCATTTCCAGGTAGTACACAGTGGAAGAAGTTAGGGATTTGAAAGGAAAATATTAGTGCAGGGTCCCACTCTGTCAATTTGATTTCTTCCTTTGCAGTCTTCCATTCATAGTAGGAATTAAGGAAAATTTTGATGATATCCTACTGTGCTATACCTCCCCATTTCTAAGTCATATTCTGCAGGAACATTGTTTAATCATTATTTAGAAAAAGTTTTTGAGTTTTATGAAAACCATTAGCTCTCAATTGAAGCAATTTTCTCATTTTTAAAAATTTTATAGCATTTTTCTTTTTTCTTCTTACTAACATTGTTTATTGTTGTTCAAGTACAGTTGTCTCCATTTTCCCTCACCACTCCCCCCTCCCTGCCCACCCTCACCTCCTACCCTTGATCCTGCCCACCTTTGTCTTTGTCCATGTGTCCTTTATACATGTTCCTTGACTACCTTCCCCTTCTTTCCCACATTATCCTCTTACCCCCTCCACTCTAGTTACTGTAAATTTGTTCTTTATTTCCATGTCTCTGGTTACATTTTGCTTGCTTGCTTGTCTGTTTTGTTGATTAGGTTCCACTTATAGGTGAGATTATATGGCATTTGTGTTTTACCACCTGGCTTATTTCACTTAGCATAATGCTCTCCAGTTCCATTCATGCTGTTATGAAGGGTAGTAGCTCCTTTCTTCCTTTCTGCTGCATAGTATTCCATTATGTGAATGTACCACAGTTTTTTGATCCACTCATTTACTGTTGGGCACTCTGGTTGCTTCCAGCACTTGGCTACTGTAAGTTGTGTTGCTATGAACATTGGGGTGCATAGGTTCTTTTGGATTGGTGTTTCAGGATTCTTAGGGTATAATCCCAGTAGTGGAATTGCTGGGCCAAAAGGCAGTTCCATTTTTAGTTTTCTGAGGAAATTCCAAACTGTTTTCCACAGTGCTGCAGCAGTCTGCATTCCCACCAACAGTGGGTCCCCTTTTCTCCACAACCCTGCCAGCACATGTTTGTTGTTTTGTTTATGATGGACATTCTGATTGATGTGAAGTGGTATCTCATTGTGATTTTAATTTCCATCTCTCTGATGGTTAGTGATGTTGAGCATCCTTTAATATTTCTCTGGGCTGTGTGTATGTCCTCTTTGGAGAAGTGTCTGCTCTGGTCCTTTGCCAATTTTTTAATTGGGCTGTTTGTCTTCCTGGAGTGGAGTCATGTAACTTTATAGTATTTTTCTTTTCAAATTAGTAGCCTACATTATCCTCAACCATGAGGATAATGCCTTTTAACCTACTGCTTGAGTAGCTAAATTCAGAAGGCAAAGTCTAATCTATCTTTCCTGTACATTTAAGCCACCTTATCTCATTGTTCTATCAACATTAACTATGCTAAGTTAGGAGCATTTTTGGATATCTTATTGAAGGGTAAAAGGTGCTCAGTGTTCAGAAAAAAAAATTAGATCATATCTACTCTTGTTTGCATTTCTATGGCCTTTAAAAATTTAAGTACCATATTTATGTTCAATTAATCTGGTACTCTGAAAAATTTAAATATTGTATCTCTCATACCAGCTTGGGGAAGAGTTCATTCTCAAGTACCTTATATTTGCAAAAAGTCTTAAAATGGTTGATATTATTCTAAAAGTTTGACTGATTCATTTAGGGTCACTATACATCTGAAACAATGTGACTGAAACACATAGGATGACTCATGGTACAAATAACAGTGATGAAAGGAGTGACTTGAGATGTGATGAGTGACTTGAAAATTTAACATGAAGCATCACCTTTCCTGTTATTATCACTATTATTATTATCATCATCAGCACATCCAGAACTCAGAACAACTGCTGCCAGCTTCATGATAGGAGCTGTTTATATAAACTGTCACTGTCATAAATGCTTAAAACTCCATATGGTCAAGTGAAATTTTTAATTTTTAAAAATTACACAATATCCCACAATTGAATTATTATTGTGTGTGTGTGTGTGTGTGTGTGTGTGTGTGTGTTTCTCTTCAGCTCTTGTTTCGAAGTGATTGTGCTTGATTTTTCTGGGCACTGAGCTTCGTTTGGTTTAATGTTTATTTATATGTATCATGTCCCAAATTGTTTTTAAGTGGATGCTTGTTAATTATCCTTATCTTATGTAGTATAGTTAAAATGAACAGGCAGAGAGAAAGAGAGAGGGAGAGAGAAAGAAACATAGTTCCATCAGCAGCAGGAATGATATGGCATGAAGAAAATTCAGGTTGAATCACATTGGGTACCAGCTGAAATTCTGCCCTGCCTTTCATAGCACACCAGAGAGCTACCTTCAAGCTCTATTGTTCAGACATAAAAAGAAAGATCATAGATCATTAGGTTCTTTAAAGGACAAATTTCTTTTTAAAATCAGATTTGCTTTCTAGCTCAGCCCAATTAAGAAAAACCCAGTAGACCTAATTCTTATTACATCCCATGGCACTCCCATTACCACTCTTACACTTGAAATGCTCATTCATTTGAAAAGCACTGAGTTGCCCTAGGAGAGTGCACAGCGAGGATGAAAAATGGGTCACATGACCTTTTCTAAGAAATATTAGAAAATTCCAATGATATTAAGCAAGCAGACAAAATTTCCAGGGGATCAAAATCTCTTTGATTAAATGCATTGGGATGGCCAAAATGTTCATTTAATTTTTTTCAGTACAATGGCTCTAATAATGCTTAGTTGTCTTTATCTTCATTTGAAACAATTTTGTTAATTTGTATTGTGACAGCTGTCATATAAGCGTGCATTTTTTAAAAACTTATCAAAATTGTGAATTTTTTGTGTAGCCATTTTAATATTAAAGAAGGAAGAAAGCATGTAACATTTTCAGTGTATTGTGCTTTATTACTTCAAGAAAGGTAAAAATGCAACTGAAGTGCAAAAAGATAAAAGATTTGTACAGTACATGGAGAAGATGCTGTGATTAATCAAATGTCAAAGTGGTTTGAGAAGTTTCTTGAAACTATTGGCATTTTGGCTGAATAATTTTTTGCTGTGGGGCTGTCTTATGCATCAGAAGATGTTTAGCAGCACCCCTGGCCTCTACACACTAGAAACCAATAGTGAGAGATAGCCGACATACTCAAAATATCCAAATCAGTGAAGTTATTAGTGAAAATGAAAAATGAGTCATATTTTATGGAAAAAAACTAAACCAGCTTTTTGGTCAACCCAATACAAAAGTAAAAACTGTACCAATGGACACTAGGAAACTACCCTCTAGGATTGTCAAAAATAGATAAATACCAGATTGTATAATATTTTAAACAGTATTTTTCATTTCTTCCTCACCTTATTTAACCTGATGATTATACCAAACAGATGGTCTCAGAATTCATGCAAAAAAAAAAAAAAGATAGATCATTTATGAGTACGCAATGTTATTATTGACTTTAGCTTGACGAAACTTATTTCATTTGTCAAACTTGCACTGAATAACCAGGGTTCTGTCTTGCATACAAGTAAGTGTAAAATAAAGAGAAACGCAATTATCCTATACCAGGGTCTAAAGTGGGGGTAATGTTCATCGCTTTTCGGGGGAAAAATACTAGCAGTCAGTTTGTGATGGAGTAGTTTAAAATGTTTTGCTGGTGTATTTTGTCATTGTGTCATAGGAATAAGGGAACGTAAACTTTGTTAAAAGTGTCTTTACTTATTTTCTTTTTTAAAAAATATTTATTGTATTTTTTCCATTACCATTTAGTTCCCTTATACACTCCTTCTCCCTGCAGCAATCACCAAATTTCTGTCTATGTCCTTCAGTCCTTTTTCATTTTTGTTCAATCCCTCTACCTCCTAACCTCCCCCCACCACTAGCTGTCATCCTGCTCTCCATCTATGACTCTGTCTCCATTTGCCTTGTTATTTCAGTTTGTTTATTAAATTCCACATATTAGTAAAATCATATGGGGTTTGCCTTTCTCTGACTAGCTTATTTCACATAGCATAATGTTCTCCAGGTTCATACATACTGTTGCAAAGTGTAAATTCCTGTTTTTATGGCCAATTAGTTTTCTATTGTGTAAATGTCCCATAGTTGTTTTATCCACTCATCTACTGATGGACTCTTGGGCTGCTTCCATATCTTAGTGATTGTAAATAATGCTGCAATGAACACAGGGGTGTTTATGTTCTTCCAAATTAGTGTTTTGGATTCCTTTGGATATACTCCCAGAGTTGGATTGCTGGGTCAAAAAGCAGATCCATTTTCAATTTTTTGAGGTATCTCCATACTGCTTTCCATGGTGGTTGCACCAGTCTGCATTCCCAACAGTGCAAAAGGGTTCCCCTTTCAATATGTCCTCAACAGCACTTGTTTCTTGTTGATTTATTGATTATAGCCATTCTGATAGCTGTGAGGTGGTTTTAATTTGCACTTCTGATGATTAGTGATTTTGAGCATCTTTTCATACATCTATTGGCTGGCCATATGTCTTCTTTGGAGATGTGTCTATTCAGGTGCTTTGCCCATTTTTTAAATGCTTCATTTGTTTTTTTAGTGTTGAGTTCTGTAAGTACTTTGTAAATTTGGCCTATTAACCCCATATCAGATGTATGGGAGAATATGTTTTCTCATTCTGTGGGTTGTCTTTTTATTTTGTTGATGATATTCTTTGCTGTGCAAAACTTTTTAGTTTGATGTAGTTCCATTTGTTTATTTTTTCTTTTGTTTCTCTTGCATGGGGAGATATAACCAATAAAAAGTTGCTACAAGCAATGTCCGAAATTTTGCTGTATCCTTCTATGATTTATATGGTTTCCGGTCTAACCTTCAAGCCTTTGATCCATTTTGAATTTATTGTTATGTGTGGTGTAAGAAGGTGGTCTAGTTTCATTTTGCTGCACATATCTGTCCACTTTTCCCAACACCATTTATTGAATAAATTTTCTTTAGACCATTGTATGTGCTTGCTTCCTCTGTCAATATTAATTGGCTATAAAGATGTGGGTTTATTTCTGGACTCTCTATTCTGTTGCATTGATCTACGTGCCTTTTTTTTTTTTTAATATGCCAGTACCGGGATGTTTTGATTATTATGGCCTTATAGTATAGTTTCATATCAGGAAGTGTGATTCCTCCAACTTTGTTCTTCTCCCTCGGGATTGCTATTGTTATGCGGGGCTTTCTGTGGTTCCATATAAATTTTTGAAATATTTGTTCTAGGTCTGTGAAATACATCATTGGAATCTTCATAGGAATTGGATTGGGTCTATAGATTGCTTTGGGTAGTGTTGACATTTTAATGATGTTAATTATTCCTATGCATGAACATGGCATGTGCTTCCACTTATTTATATCTTCTTCTATTTCTTTATACAATGTCCTACAATTATCTCAGTACAGGTCTTATACACCCTTGGGTAGGTTTATTCTTAGGTATTTTATTTTTTCATAGCAATTGCAAATGGGACTTTTTAAAAATTTTCCTTTCTGTTAGTTCATTATTGGCATATAAAAATGCAACTGATTTCTAGATATTAATACTGTATCCTGCTACTTTGCTTAATTGATTTATCAGTTCTAGTAGTTCCTTGGTGGAATCTTTGGGGTTCTCTATGTACAGTATCATATTATCTGCAAATAATGACATTTTGATTTCTTTCTTTCCAATTTGGATGCTTTTGACTACTTCTTCTTGTCTGATTGCTATGGCTAGGACTTCTAGTTTTATATTGAATGAGAAAGGTAAAAGCAGACATCCCTGTCTTGTTCCCAATCTGAAGGGGATCACTTGTAGTTTTTGCTCATTGAGTATGATGCTAGCAATGAGTTTGTCCTCTACAACCTTTATTATGTTTAGGTATGTTCCCTCTACTCCAACTTTGCTGAGAGTTTTTATCGTAAATGGATTCTGGATCTTATTAGATGCTTTTTCTGCATCTATGGATATGAACACATAGTTTTTATCCTTCCTTTTGTTTATGTGGCATATCTCATTTATTGATTTGCAAATATTGTACCATCCTTACATTCCTAGAGTAAATCCCCCTCAATCATGGTGTATGATCTTTTTGATGCATTGCTATATCTGGTTTGCTAATAATTTTTTTGAGGATTATAGCATCTATATTCATCAGGTTTATTGGTCTATAATTTTCTTTCTTTGTAGTGTCTTCATCAGGTTTTGAATTAGGATGGTGCTGACCTCATAAAATGAGTTTGGGAATGCAAACTCATTCCTCTTGAATTTTATGAAATAGTTTGAAAAGTAGAGGTGTTAGTTCTTGGAATGTTTAGTAAAATTCACCTGTGAAGCCATCTAGTCCAGGGCTTTTGTTTGTCGGGAGTTTTTTATTACTTCTTCAATTTCACTGGGTATAATCTGTCTATTCAGATTCTCTGATTCTTTCTGATTTAGTTTTGGAAGATTACATGTTCCTAGGAACTTATCCATTTCATTCAAGTTGTCTAGTTTGTTGGCATATAGCTTTTCATAATATTTTCTTACAATCCTTTTATTTATTTAGTGTCAGTTGTTATTTCCCCTCTTTCATTTCTGATTCTATTTATTTGAGTCCTTTCTTTTTTTCTTGATGAGTCTGGTTAAAGGTTTGTCAATATTGTTTATCTTTTCAAAGAACTAGCTCTTGGATTCACTTATGTTTTGTATAGTTTTGTTAGACTATATTTCATTTATTTCTGTTCTGATTTTTATTATTTCCTTTCTTCTACTCACTTTGGCCTTTGTTTGTTGTTCTTTTGCAAGTTCCTTTAAATGTGAAGTTAGATTGTTTATTTGAAATTTTTCTGGTTTGTTTATTTGTTTTTTTTTTAAGATAGGCTTGTAATAATATGAATTTCCCTCCATGGATTGTTTTCACAGAGTACCATAGATTTTGGATTGTGTTCTCATTTTTATTTGTTTTAACGTATTTTTTTATTTTTCCCTCGACCTTGTTGTTGACCCATTCATTGTTTAATAACATGTTATTTAGCTTCCATGCCTTTGTGTGTTTTTCAGTGTTCTTGTGATTGATTTCTAGATTCATAGCATTGTGGTCAGAGAAGATGTTTGATATGTTTCAATCTTCCCAAATTTATTGAGACTTGTTTTGTTTCCTAACTGTGGCTTATCCTAGAAAACGTTCCATGTGCACTTGAAAGGTATGTATATTCTGCTACTTTGGGTGAAATGCTCTGAAGATGTCAATTAAATCCATTTGATATACTGTGTTGTTTAAGGTCACTGTCTCCTTGTTGAATATCTGTCTGGAAGATCTATCCATTGAAGTCAATGGGGTGTTAAAAGCTCCTGCTATGACATTATTTCTATTAATCTTTCTCGTTATGCTCATCAAGATTTGCTTTACATACCTAGATGTTCATATGTGGGGTACATCAATATTTTCTAGGATTATGTACTCTTATTGGATTGGTCCATTTATATTATGTAACGTCCTTCTTTGTCTCTTACAATAGCCTTTCTCTTTAATGTCTACATCTTTGGATATAAGATTTGCTACCACAGCTTTTTTTTTTTCCTTTTCCATTTACATGAAATTTCTTTTTATACCCCTTTCCTTTTAATCTGTATGTATATTTGATGGGTCTTGTGAAGATAGCATACATATAGCTCTTGTTTTCTTGTCTGGCTACACTATGTATTTTGATTGCTGCATTTAAGCCATTTACATTTGAAGTGATTATTGATATGTATTTATTGCCGTTTTATTTTTTTAACTATTTTATTCTTTTCTTTCCTTTTCTCTTCTCCTTCTCCTTCTCTTCCTCCTCCTCCTTATTCTTCTTATTCAAGGAAGCCCTTTTAACATTTGTTGCAATACTGGTTTTATGGTAATAAACTTTATTAGGTTTTCTTGTCTGGGATGCTTTTTATTTCTCCTTCAGTTTTAAATGATAGCCTTGTTGGGTTATAGGTCCTTGCTTTTGATCACTTTGAATATTTTCTGCCAACCCCTTCTGACCTGAAATATTTCTGTTCAGAAATCAGAAATTGTGATATGTCTTGGTGTAGGCCTCTGTGGGACCGACTTGTTTGGGACTCTCTGAGATTCCTGAGCGTGTGCGTCTTTTTCCTTCACCAGGTTAGGGAAGATTTGGTCATTATCTCTTCAAATAGGTGTTCATTCCTTGTTTGATTTCTTCTCCATCTGTTATTCCTATGATGCAGATGTTTTTCCACTTCATGTCCAAAATATTTCTTAAGATCTTCACATTTTTTTATTCTTTTTTCTTACTGTTCTACTCTTCCTGGGTGTTTTTTCTACCTTGTCTTCCAGATTATTGATTCAGTCCTCTGCTTCATCTAACCTACTGTTTATTCCTTCCTGTGTATTATTTATTTCAGGTACTGCATTTTTTATTTCTGACTGGTCCCTTTTTATGATTTGTATGTCTTTTTTTCATGATGTTGAGTATCCTTATATTCATTACTGAAAACCGTATCTAATAAATTGCTTACCTCCTTTTCATCCAGTTTTTCTTCTGGAGAATTCCTTTTTTCTTTCATTTGGTGTTTTTTTGTCTTCCCATTTTGGTAGGGGTTTTTTGTTTGTTTTTTTCTCCCTTAGTTGTTAAACTAATCAGTTTGTTAAACTGATCGGTGGTTAAACTAATTAAGCGGTAATCAGCAGCCTGTCTTAAGCACCATAGGGTGGGGCAGAGTAATTTCTGTGCCTGGGGGTATTGTTTCCCCTCAGGCTGATGCCACTAGGAAAGGAGCTCTGCCTGAGAAAGGTGGCTTCTGCAGTATGCAGAATGACTCAGCACAGGGATCCTGATGGCTGTTCTTTCAGTTCTTTCCCCAGAGCCACCAACCCCAGGCTTTCCTCAAGTGTCTCTAGTCCACTCTGCCCTCTCTACTGGAACCCAGGGTAAGTGGTTGCAAATGAAATTTTGTGCCTTGGTCCTTTAAGAGGCTTTCTTAGTCTCTACCCATCTCTCCCTGGCAGACAGAAACCCCAATGCTTTTTGCAGTAGGATGTTTTCTTGGTTCCAAAAGCAAAGTGCTCTGATGATGTAGGCTGGGAAGCCCAGCTTGGGGTTAGACTTCACAGTTCTCAGGCATAGCCCCCTGGGTACTGAAATATCCTTTGGGCACTTTAGCTGTTTGCCATGAGAGCCCAGCTAATACTCTCACACCTCCTCCATACTCCCTACCAGTCACATTGTGGTGAAGTTGTTTCTTCTGTCTATCCATAGTTAAAAGGCCTCTCTCCAGCTAGTGTTTGGTTGGTTATTCAGGATTTCTCTACAATTCAGTTGAGATTACAGATTGGTCCTTGGAGGGGGTTAGTGTAGCTTCTGCTTACTTCTCCACCATCTTGAATCTGGGTTGCAGATCTGATCCCTGACCCAGGCACGTGTGGGAGGCAACCAAACGATCTTTCTTTTTCATATTGATATTTTTCTCTCCTCCTTCCTCTCTTCCTTTCTCTCTCTCCAGGTTGCAGATTTAATCCCCAGTTGGTGTGTATATGGAAAGCAACTGATTGATGTTTCTTTCTCACATCTCTCTCTCCCTCTCTCTCCCTCTCTCTCTCTCTCCATCTCACTCTGCCACCTGGGCTGCACAGACCGCAGCATGCCAGCATGCTCAGTTCCCATTTCTCCATTTCTCATGTACACTGACTGGCAGCATCCTCTCAAAGGTTAATATTGGGACTGGGGTAGCACTCCTCAGCTGGAGCAGTGCCTGCCTGATGCACACTCAGCCCCAAGCAGGTGATTGCTTTTAACTATTTTTCTAACTGATTGAAAATTGTATCATTCTCTTACTTCTTTGAGAGTGAGTAAAGACCTGAATTAAATGAGACTATTTGTTTATATTGCATTTATTTTTCAATTAAGATATATGTTGGAGACATTATGAAGGTATAATGAATTGCCACAAATTTAAACATTTTATTTAATGAGAATAAATGAGCAGCTTAATTTCTATATAAATTGAAGGAGGAAAATAGCTGCAATATAATAAATCATCCTCCAAAATTAATTGTTATATGATGCTTTATAGATATTTATGACCTAAGGACCACAACTTCTAAGGTAATCTACCTGTCAAAGATGTGAATAAAAAGAAATTAAAAAATGTTTTTTATCAGGATTACTTTGACTAAAAATGTAGAAAAGACACCCCAACTGGCTTAGGCATGAAGGGAATGCATTAGCTCATGTCACTAACAAGTCCAGATAGTATCGTCTTTGGGCAAGGTCCAGTGCTCTGCTCACCCCTACAGGTTGATTCCATTATCACACAGTTTCTCCTCTTGCAGTTGCAGATTCTGAGACAGCAGCTATAAAGAACACATTCCCTCAAGTTCATGTCCAATTACAGGGAAACTGTTCTTTCCAGAAATCTCTAACTTTTGGCCTAGGTTTGGCTCATGTGCTTCCTCCCAGACAAATCCCTGTGGTCAGGGAAATGCAATGTCCAGGAGCATACTCTTCACCTTGGATGCTTAGCTAAGACATAAGACACTACTAAAGCCACGGGGTCTGTACATGCAAGACAGGGTATCTCTCTACAGGAAAATGAAGGTCTGGCTATCAAAAAGTGAGCAAATACCTTTGTCTGTATGTTGGGGTAGGGGGAAGTGGAACAGATGCTCCTACAAAGACCTCTTTTTACCTTCATGGAGGATTTTGTAAGCAAAGCAAGGAATCTAACAGTGTCTGCTGCTCCATTATCCAAAAGTACATACTATTAACACATTTTTTCTTTTACGGACACCTATATATTTTCCCACATAGCCTAAGCTGTTTTATTTTTAACCAATGGACTTTTTGTTATAAAGTTATAATCATAATTTACATATTTGGACAGTGTGCTCTTTCTTTATTTAACATTATTCTGTGGAGGCTTTTGGAAGTATCAAAAGAGTTCTCATGTTAATTTTTCATACAGCAAAATTTTGTCAGAAAAATCTGATATAGAAATTTATTCTGGTCTTGGGGTGAAGTAGTTGTATGCAAAAAAGGTACAGAATTATCTTTTTTACAATCATGTATATTTAATGCAATTTGGAGCATACTCTTGCAATAGCCCTCTCCCCATATAATGAAAAATTTCTGTTATGTGTTGTCAAATGACACTGCTAACAAGAATTTAAACAGTACCTAGTATTCCTTTGTCTGACTGTTCCATAATTTATTGAGCTATCTCTACTCTTTCACTTCAATTATTATAATTTCAACTATTATATGTAAAAATAACTCCAATGACTATTTTAATATAAATCTATATTTGCATCCTATTTCTCTAGGATAAATACTTCAAAGCAGAATTACTCAATATAATAGTCTAAAATGTTGTTAGTCTTTTGATACATATTACTACAATGCCTTTGAGAAAGAGTTCCATTTATATTCACAATCTCACTCTTGCTAACACTTGGTATTAAAATTATTTTATTTTGAATTTAGAAATAGTGTGTTCAAGTTTAAAGGTCTAAACAGTCCCATTATTTCAATAAATCCTGCTTTTAGTGTATCTGCTGTTTAACACTGTCAATCAATGGAATGTGTTTTTGTTTCCTGATATGTCCAACTTGAATTGCATTTATTAACTTCTGTGCTATAAAATAAGACAAGTAGTTTAACACATCTATACTACTTCCCTCCCACCCTGTTTAGCATTGTTGATTTTATTACATTCAGTATAAAATCATCTTCTAAAACTAAGAGTTTTTAGTTTTATAATTTGTGGTTTTATTAAATTTGGGTAGAATCCTTCACTTCTCCACTAAGATAAAAAAAAGGTGTTCACAATAACTTCTCCTATCCTCCTCCACCATCAGGTCCCCTCTGCCTCCTGCTCCATCAGTTGCATCAATGTTTCCTCATTAGAGAGAAGTCATGCAGCAGGAGTAAAGTTCATCAGGTGGACATGGTGGAGACTACATTCTGGATACAGTGGGAAGCCACACAACAGTGCATGGAAAGCATAATGTAATAGTAATAAAATAACAGTTAATGTCTTTTCTTTGTCTATATCAGGGCTTCTTTACCTCAACACAATTGACATTTTGGACCATAACCTCTTTGTTGTGGGTCCTGTGTTGTCACTGTTTACTGGATAACACTACTATCTCTCCCAGTTGTGAAAACTAAATATGTGCCCAGGCACTGCTCAATGACTCCTGTAGGGGGCAATATTGTTTGGGGTGGATAACCACTGGTCTTTAGGTGCTCCCCAATAGGCCTACCAACATTGCTGCTTTGATTCTAGAAGCAAGGGTAGTCTGACTCAAAGCATAACTAGCAGATATGATCTGCAGGGTGGGTACTGGTGCTGGAGCTACAGAGCAGGTAGGCTCCTTCACATGACACTTTTCCTCCCTGGAAAAAGCTGGGGTTTTTTTGTTGTTGTCATTGTTTGTTTGTTTGCTTGTTTGTTGTTTTTCCTCTCTAAGGCAGCTGTTGATGCTTACGTTCTCTTTTGTGTCAAGGGATACTCCCAACCTACCGCCAGAAGCCATAGTTCTCACATCTATAAGTTCTTTTTCAAATCTACCTGTAATGTTTGTTCCCTTATGTTTTGTAGTTTCCTTATGGATTCAAGTTCTACCTTCAGAATTTGAATAATTTAAGCATATTTCTTTAAAATTGTTTTCAGATTGCTCTGTATTTATAGTTCATTGATTGTGAATTCTCTTCATGTTTCATTTTTGTTTTTAATTTTGACTCTGAGTTTACTTTTATTCAATGAGAATCATTTTCTACAGGAGTCATGTTAGGGTCTGGTGGTGAAGATATTAGTGTGGAGAAGATTTTGCCTCTCATTAGGCACTATGAGTTTTACCAGTTTTACTAATCAAGTATTTAAAGTTAATTTCTCACCTCATTATTTCCTAGCCAGGTAAAAAATTCAAGACTGGATTCCATATGCATGAAGGGCACAAGTTGAAGTATCTGATTCCTTGCTGCTAAAGACTCTTTCCCCACTGATGGCCCAAGGCAGATGGCATACTACATGGATCATCTTTGACCTCGTGAACACTATTTTATTTTAGTTTTAATTCATGTATAGAACACCTCTTCTCAGTATTCTGATTTTCAAGACCTCAGTTCTATTTTCCATGGAGCACAGGAAGTACAGCCTTAACCCTTCAATACAGTGGGTGCAAAAACCCCACTTGAAGACATAGACTGAAATCCAATAGACATTCTTCTCTGGTTGTCAGGCAACCCTTGTTACCTTTAAGCTCATCTATGCATTTTATCTTATTTCTGTCTTTTCTTTTTTCCTGTTCTTAAAAATTATTTAGCTCTCTGTGGTTAGAATAAAGGTAGAAGGGAGGCATCATACATCTGTCTCATTTGCCATTTTGCCTAGAAGTCTCCTGGTAGTGCTTCTGCATACATGGTGGGAAAAAGCTAGTTCAGGTAGGTAGAGACCAGGTGTGTAAGGTATGGGATGAGGAGGAGCTGAAATAGTAAAGTAGACAATAAATAGATGTAAAGATCCTTGCATGACACAAAAAGAAATCCATTCCTTTTTTTCTGTGTACAATTAAGGGCTGATGAAAAATTTTTAAGTAATAGAACTAGATTCTTTTTTCCAGAAGAAAACTCTGATAGTGTTTAAGACAACTGATGACATGGAGTATAAAATGTCTAGTGAGAAAAGACAATTAGAACATGGATGATAGTGGCAAACTGAGACAATATGAGAAAAAAGAGCATTAACACAGTAGTGGTCATGATGAATAGAAGACAAAATTTAGGGAAACCTCCATAGGTAGACTTACAATGTTTCTTAAGTAATAAAAGATAAGAAGAAATGGAGCTTCAGAGGACGCTGAGGTTGCTGTGTGGGAGAATAGTACACTGAGAGATAAGGAAACAGCTGGGCAGATTTAGGTGTCTGCACCGCACCCAGACGTCTATGTCTAGTGTTCATATAAAAAATGATGCCTAAAAGGGAGAGTCAAGACTAGAAACACAGATTTGGGAAACACAGGCACACGGGAAACAAAGTCAGGCAAGTGAATAACATCACCAGATTACTGGTAAAGCAACAAGACAAGACCAAGATGGAATATGTGAAAATACCAACAGTTAGGTATGAGGTGTAGAAGGAAGAATGAAAAACATGGATGAAAATAAGACATAGTAGTAGGAGAAGAAGGAGTAGTAGTAGGAGAAACAGGAAACATGGCAGTGCTGAGGGGAAGCAGGATGCTAAAAAGAATCTGTGGGCATTGTCAGTGCTGTGGAAAAGTGGAAGAGGGATATTAATAAGGAAATAGGAGAAGGTAAAGATTTAAATATACTGAATAATTTTATTTCTTAAAAGGGGGGATATTAAAAAATACGATAAAAATTAACATAAAATGAAGCTTAGTACACTTGTGGATGTATTACATTACTTTGCATACTTTCTATGCTTTCTATGTATATAGGGATATGTAACATGTCATTACTAAAATTTTATAGAAATTTAATGTGAAAAGAATTAAACTACTGATTAATTTGGGCAATTAAAAGATAAAAACTACATTCTTAAAATTCTTTTCACAATAGCAGTAAGCAGGCTTATCAAGTCATTTTAGGTGGAGGGAAATTGGCAGCGGAGTGGGTGAGGGCAAAGAGTGCCGATCATTATTCCAGACAGTTTAAAAGTGTAGAAATGGTAGAAATTAGAATAGTTACTTGAGGTGGCAACAGGATTGAAGAAAAATTTCTTTTAGAATGGGGCACAAGCAGAAAAAGAGAGATTTAAGATTTAGGATATAGAAGGAATAGTTAAAGGAGAACTCTGGAGCCTTGTTAAGGTTAATAATGAAAAGCCACATGGAAAATTTTTAAATGTGGTATTCAGATCATCAATTACTACCATGAACAATTCAAATCTAAACACCAGTTTTCTTAAACACAGCATATATTTTCAATTGAGATTTCCTACCCAAGATTTACAGAGTTAACCTCCAGAGAGCTCAGTCTCAGAAAATGTTTTGCCATAAACTGGGGGTGAGCTGGAATGGGCCCCTTAAGCTGGTGTTCCCCAAATCTCAAAGGCCAAGAGACAGTAGGAGTTACTGTCTCTCTAATATGATGTCTACACTCTAATATGATGTTCATCAGAAAACATGTTGGTGAGTATTCACTGTTTAGCAGACCCTCAAGTAAATACAGACATCCACGTTACTAGTAATTCCAGAAACAGATAAACAAAATGGATCTTCAAAATCTTTCTCAACTGTAATTTCATCAACATGTAAAATTTATATTAAATGTTAGATACAGTAAAAGGAATCTAAATTCTATTAATTAGTTTCATTATTTTTATTTTTATTTTTATTTTTATTTTTTCATATATGCCATAACATTTTAGAGTCCTTCAAAAAGAAGAGAGTTTTTATAGTTTGGTGTCCAGGGAAGATTATCTTCATCTTGGCTTTTTAGGCATTACCACAGGCAAGCATTTTCTGAACATCAGTTACACATGAAGCACTGAGCTATAGTCTGGGAAAGGTTATAATAACAAAGGGCAAGTCTTCAAGGAGTTTACATTCTAATAAAGGAGACCATTGAGTGGAAAAACAACTTAATAAGCAGATGAAAACAATCAAAGCTGAGCTGCGTTGAGTGTGGACCTAGTTTGTCAGTTTCAAAATGGAAATATTGTATTAACTTTACATCTCATCTCAATAGCAAATAGGTAATTTGATTTAGATGTAGAGATAAAAAAAAGTAAGAATGGATGTGTTACCTATAAATGTCTATATAGTTCTTGATCGGAAGGAAAAGATGCACACCCACTGCTCACATGTGGTGCCCACAGCGAGAAGGTTCTAAATGGCAACTGCTGTTTGGGGGAGCTCGGGCTCACCAGGCTTTACACCAGGGAGCTGAATTTGTGGTTTGTGTCCCATTTGGCCAGTTACTGCCCCATTTAAATTTGGGGAAGAAATTTAATCTCTCCTAGGTACTGCTTCTTCATCTGTAAAACAGGGCTAATGATTCCTATCTCTAAAGTTATTCTGAAGATTTGATGAGATAGTATATGTTAATTAAACTGTCCTGTAAATATAAAGTTTTATTTAAATGTCAATTACATGTAAACATTAAAGAAAGTTACAGAGACAAATATTTTTAACTATGAAGAAGATAAACATATCTGTAGAGAATATATATACTACATGAAAGTGAATTCTATGTTATTCAGAAATAAAAATTTTATTCATTTAATAAAAGCAATGAAAATTATGCCTTAGGATTCCTCTGAGTCAGTATGCCCAGAATGATTCATGGCTTTTGATTTGGTATGATTTTATATAGCAGATGTTAGTTTTAATCTTTAGCTGCACTTTAAATTTTAGTTTCAGCTTATCAAGAGGAGGGGAAAGTGGGCTCTTTCCAGTATGTTTTACATTTTGGGTTAGACATTGACAGTGAAACCACAGACCCTCTAGCAAAGAAAACACATTTTCCTCTATGAAAGCATGAAAATAAAATGTAAATTGCATGACTAGTGCTTTAAGCTAACTCCCAGTGCTAGATTTAATCACGCTTTATGATTATATGAATTATCATTTATCGTTTCTTTTCATGTGACATTTTTTCTCACTGAAATCCATATATTTTCAAGTTTCCATGTATTATTTCTGCAGAGAAATGACAATTAGTTTACTTGTACTTAAAACAAACCCAACTCATTTGTATGAGAGATAATATATCAAGCCATCCAACCTTCGACATGCCACAGTGTCAGAAATACAGTGTCAGATTCAAACCAGAATGGGCAAAATATAATTGAATAAATGGAGGGTAATTGTGTGGATCAGACCACAAGTTCTTTTTTATATTAATGGCTAATTCATTTCTATAGTGTTACAGGTTTGCTTTTTTCCTTCAGAGTTGAAATGTAAGGGTTTGTTTCATATTACAATAAAATAATTTTAAAGACCTTAGAAGGAGTCTTTGGAATACTACATTTGCTTTCCAGATCGTAAAGCCAACAGGGATAATGTAGGTCAGTTTGGAAAGACAGTAACTCACTGATCGCCAGCAAAGCCCACTGCTGATCCATGTTTTATTTTATGGAGCATACATATTTAACAAAATAGGAACAGTGTTCCATTTCAGAATGAAATGAAATGCTGGATGTTCTGTAATTAAAGGGAAGGGTGGTGACATGTACCACAGCTTTTGGCTTTTCGCAGTTCAGCTTCCTGATGGGGTCTCTCACCCCAGGGAAAGGCCTGCCATTGTCCTCTTTTGCCACAATTCCCCATCTCCTCTTAAGCTGCAGGGGGAAGGGACTGTGTTCATTTTGTTCACAATCTTTCTTTAACATACCTGTCAGCAGATATATAAAGTCCATTTCAGAAGTCTTTGCCTCACTGCCCTCAGGAGAGGCCCATGTGCTTTTCTTTCCAAGGGCCAGTTTTGTATTCTTCTGTAGAAAGTTTCTGAGATAGAACTGGGAAAGGCTTGCCAGTGCCTGCAGGCAGCCCTATTATTTCATATAGTGAGTGCACAGAAACTGTATTTACGTTCTGATTCTTAACAATGTTCATGGTTAAGTGCCAGTTTCAAAACTTTTAAAATGTTATTCCACAGTCTATAAGCAAGAAGAAATTTGGAGAAGTGATTTTATTAGATTATCTCAGTGAAAAGGGAATGAAGAGCAGAAGAAAAACACAAGGATTTCTGAATACCTTAACTGATATAGACACGCAAGACATCAAATTAATCAGTAATCAGCTCCTAAATAATGAATGTGTTAACTGAATTATCCATAATAAGTTTATCCTTAAGATGAGGGCATAGAAAAACAAGCATCTTAATTTGCTTCACCATTAGAGTTAACATTTGGCCCTGAGTTAAAGCAAGAGCACTAAAACTAACCAGGTATTGAATTTCTGGGTTATTTCCAGCTGAGCTTCTTTGAAACCTTTTCCTCTACCTCCCTCTAGTGAGTCAAAGGCAACAAAACAGAAGAAACACAAGCAGCTCATTTCATTAAAAGTCTTAATTGGAGAAAACAAACAAACAAATAAACAAACAGAAAACCCCTTCCCTCAGGACCTTTATGCTAAAGGTCAAAGTAACTTGCTATTTAAGCTTATATTATTTTCAGTTTGGGCATTAACTCTATTTTTGTAGAGATTGTTTCAGAACAGCAATAATGAAACCTAAAAAGCAATGTGATCTAATAAGTCAATACTGGGAAAGCTTTACTGAGCAGAGCTGGCTTTGCCAGGGCAGGTGTTTCACTTAGAGGTAACATGTGTTTCAAGTACCCAGGTACATGTGTCACAATGAAGACACGCTATTGCCTACACCATCTAAATGATCAAGAAAACATAGAGAAAGGTCAGTGCAAAATTATTCTATTATGGTCCCTACTTTCTACTAGGCTCCTCAGAACTTAAGCGACCTTGTGAGAACAGACCCACAGGAAGAAAGATGACTATATGCCAATGAAATGCACCAGTGTTTAGTAAGTGTGTGTCTACGCTTGGAGTTAAAAGAAAGGAAAATGGAAGACAAAAGCACTTGAATTATGCATTGGTTACTGAGATGTGTGAATCACAGGAGGTCCGTGAAAACTTACATTCACTTTAACTGAATTAGGAGGGCTTCTCTAATTTTTCTTACCAGTTCTCACAAGCACCTCAAAGTGTGGCTTTGTAAACAGAATCGTAAGTGATCAGAATGGCATTCTGGAGATAAAGGTGGATGCATGCAGCAAACGAGATGGAAAAGTTTGCCAAGATGGGGATGGCAGTAAATGCCATTTCAGTATTATTTAATTACTGATTATCATATCAGGTAATTTACATATTAGTTTTGTACCTGAATTTTGATGATACTGGAATTATTCAAGGGTAAATTTCATGTTAGGTATCCTCCCATACTGTCATTGATGAAGCCATAATTATGACTTAACACACCCTTGCTTTTGCTTATGTACCATTTATCTATCATACATATTTACTAGACACTGTCCTATTCCTTTAAAAACAAACAAGAAATGGCTTTTAGTTAATCAAGAAATTCAGTGTACTAGATAAGTCACACATATAAGTCAATAACAGCAATATCATCTAGCAAGATCAATGATAAAAGCAAACAATGGTTGTGAAAAGACACAGAAAAGAAAATTCAAATTGACAGGGGAACCATGCGGAGAAAGACAGGAGTTTCCCCCGGAGGATGGACACATGAACTGACTATCTGCCATAATGTGCCTAGAAAATACCCACAGATATGGGTATGGATTTCTAGAGACCATCTTCCATCAACCTCCAAGAACGAGAATAGTTAGGATTTAAATAATTCTGAATCTCACAGAACCTTAAAATTAATTATCTTCGTTTGTATCTACATTTCTCCAATGAGAAAAACCCCACTGAGTGCTTATTCTATGCCAGTAACTCCTTCAGTTTCTCTGAAAGACAGCAGTGTAATCAAATAGACAAGGCTCTTTCCCACCTGGGCCCTGGCAGCTGGGGAGGCAGGAGGCAAACGAGGGAAAAAAATAAATTAACTAGATAATTTGGACTTGCCATGAACCCTAAGTATTGAATAAATAAGGGCATATGTTAAAAGGCATACGCAGGGGGCAAGGTTTGGGAGCATGATCGGTCTGGTCAAAGACAGTTCTCTGAAACATTCATAGGAGAGATGAGACCAGAACATAGAGAAAGCACAGCCAAATAAAAAGCTGGGGCAGGCTGGGACTGTTGCCAGCAGGAGGAGTGGCTAGGAAAAGTGTTTAGCAGTTAGTCATGTCTGAGGAAGAGAGGGAAATTCAGTGTGGCTGAATTGCAGGGAGTGAGATGAGGTGGACTGTAACAAATTGGACAAGTAAGGGCCAGATAAGAGTAAAGAGTGGGTTTTATTTTAAGTGTATGAAAGGGATTAAAGGAAATTAAGCAGGGGAGGGCCAACATCTGATTTGTTTTGAAGACAACTGCCCTTACTGCTGCTAAAGTAGAGAATGAATTAGGAAGTGGAGAGTGGGGGAAGACTGAAATCAGAGACCAGTTAAAAGGCATCTTCAGTATCTCGAGTAAAATATGACAGGATCTTAGTAGAGAGAGGTGGTGTGGAGCTAGACATGAATGAGTGAATGCGAGATTCATTATCATCATAGTTTGGTGGCAAATTGGATGTGGATACAGAAAGAGAATGAATATAAGTTGATTCCTAAGTATGCTGCCAAACCCCTTGATGGATGGTGGTGCCACTTACTGAATGTGGGATTTGATTTTTTTTGGAAAATGAGTTCCAAAGGGTTGAGTATAAAGTCAAAGCTGGATAAGAAGGAGGGGACAACTTCTCAGTGAGTCAGTTTTCTAATGCCAGAGAACATCTTTGTCTAGGATAGAGGGCTATGAGATTAGCCCTCTTCAGCGGTGTTTGTTCTCAGAGGATGTGGAGGGTTACAAGCAAGGGTGGAATAGGCCTCTCTGTTCCCTCTAAGTGTGAGCTTAGGGTGTTCTTCATGGTTTACCTAGGGGACAGGTAGCTCTATCTGCAAGCTGTCACTGAGCAAAGAAAGAATAGCTATTTAAAATAGAAGTTTTTCAGTGATATAAATATCATTTTTCATCTTAATTTTTTAAAAACAAAATGAAGAAAATAGGTTTGCAGCATTTTAAAACCTGTAGTTCTCCTAGGTCCTCTAACTCACTTTTTACAAATGAGAAACTACAGACCCAGCGAAGCTAAGTGATTTGTTAAAATCACAATGCTTTGTTTGGGGTCCCTGTTGCTAAGAAAGCCTCTGACCTTATCCGATGCTTATGGCTTTGGGCAAGTTTTTCATACCACTGAGCATCTCAAAGCAATTTTGAGTAGTGAGCAAGACTTTGCTGATCTACAAAGCCAAACTCCGTTAACATAAAACAAGAGAAGCCTTCCCTTCCCACTAACACCCAAATATGCCAATCCATGGTATCTGCTTGCTCTCATTAAAGCTAAACTACAGACATTGAGCTGTGCTTGGCTTCAGGGGTGTCTTTTGTCAGCAACATAGCAGAAGACATCTAGACCAAAATCAAAAACTACAAGGTTGCCCTTTTTGATAGCTGTTTCCCCAGCCAGAACCAGACCAGGAACTGAGCAGAACTCCCTGGATTTCCACCACAGGGAGAAGGCAATGACTGCTAAAGACAGTGATTTCCCTATGGGCAAATGGTACCAGTGTGTGTATTAGTCCCTTTGCCCCATATCCTGGGTGTTAGCCTGGGACAACCACCAGGCAGAAGGCACAGTTCCTGGGAAGATCTGAACTGGCTGCACCCCACCTGTCCTCTGTCTTCCATCCTTCTCCCAGGGAAGTGAAGGGAAACCTAGGTATATCCCACCCTAGGATCCTGAATTAGTGCTTAGCTAATAATAAACACTTGTTGGGAAAGTGAATAAAAGAAAAGCTAAACCATAAAAAAGCTAAGCAACTATGTTTACAATGAATATAATAAAATGATAAAATTTTAAACTTTTCGGACACAATTAAATTAAATTACCATGAACTTATTTTAATCCTAACAGAAGAATATGTTTATTGATTTGAGAGAGGGAGGGAGAGACAGAGAGAGAGAAACATCGATGTGAGAGAGAAACATTGATTAGTTGCCTCTCATACCTGCCCCCAACCAGGAATTGAACCCATAACTCAGGTGTGTGCCCTGACCAAGGAAACTTGCAAGTTTTTGGTGTAAGGACAATGCTCCAACCAAGTAAGCCACCCAGCCAGGCACAAACTTTGATTAATAAACAGAAACAAATAAACTTTATTTTTGGATATCACCAAGATGGTGATTATGAGGCCCTTTCCTCCTCCCACAAATGTACCAAATATACAGCTGCACACAGAACAATCTTCTAAAATAAATCCAGAAACTAGTTGAATGATTCCTATACATCAGGTGACTGAGGAAACATCCACATCAAAATGGGTAGGAAAGGCTGAGACATATTCTTACCATAAACCCACTCCCAGCCCAGCACCTTACAACAGGGGAAGGATCCTCTTACTTCCAGCAATATTTGCAGTAGCTAAGGTAAGGAAACAATGTAAAGAATCCATTAATGAATAAATGAAGAAACGGTAGTAGATACATAAAATAGAATATTATTCAGCCTTAAAAATGAAGGAAATCCAGCCACTTGTGACAACATGAATGAACCTGGAGAGCATTATCCTAAAGGAAATATCCCGAGCAGAGAAAAACAAAGAAAAATACTGAATGGTATCACTTATATTTGGGAATCTTAAAACAAAAAAGTTGAATTCATAAAAACAGAGAGTAAAATGGTTACCATGGTCTTCGGGGTGAGGAAATAGGGAGAGGCTGGTAAAGGGTACAAACTTTCAGTGATGAAATTAATAATGACTGAGGCTTAGACATTAAGTATAACAAAGTGACTATTGTTGACTATATTATGTAACTGAAATTTGCTTAGAAAGTAGAACTTAAATGTTCTCACACAGAAAATAATAAGCATGTGAGGTGACGGATATATTAATTAACTCAATGGTGGGAATCCTTTTATAATGTACACATATTTTAAGTAATAACGTTGTACACTTTAAATATATTATAATTATATTAATTATACTCAATAAAGCTGGAAAAAAAAAAACCCAGCTATCAATCTCATTGAATTTAATAGCTATTGTCTCAAGCCCAGTCCTCAGTTTCCAACCCAATAAACCTAAAGTGTAGCCCCTTAAGTTTTTGAGTCCTGAACCTGTAATGCTTTAAGAAGGCTGGGTGTGGGGAAGGTGGAGTGAAGTGTGGAGAACCCCCCCAACATGTCATTTTACCCTTCCAGAATTCCTTTTTAAATTTATTTTGTGAGTTTACCAGCAGAGGGCGCCCAATACCTTTTTTCTTCTCTCTCCCCCATGTCCCTCCGTAAATAAAGCAATTTAAACAAAAGGCCAGAAAAAATCAGAATCCACTTGATCATATTGTATTGATGATTTATCACCCCTACAAGCAATTAGGGATGCTCTTAAAGTCTATCCTTCTGGGAAAGGAAACAAGGCTGAGTGTTGTGGAAGGCATGCTGAGAAGTGGTAGGTAGTCTGTAGTTATTTCAATGAATGTTTAGTATGAGTTAACACACATGAACTAACACGGTAAATTTTTGCAAATAATGTTTCAGCATTAACATTAAATACTACTGTTTAAAAAGCTTCTGATTTCTTTGCAGTCTAAGTTAACAGAATTTAGTCTTCAATCAAGTTGAAGAAGCCAAGTCTATTATTTTGTTTGATTTTTAGTCAGCTAATCAGTTAAATAAATGTTATTTTCTTCCAGCCTACTTTTAAGTAGTGAATTTGAACTTTATAAATGCAGTATGCTTTATATTGTCCCTTTTGGGAGTAAGCTTTCCTAAGCTGGATTTTGTCCCTCAGATCATTTGATGGTGATTAAAAACTGTATTTGTCTTAATTCATTTTTCCTGGAAAAAAATTAGTGGTATTTAAAATTTAATGTACTTAAAATTAAATTTTGTGTTCTGCATAAAACTTAGTTAATGGATACATGATATTTGTCATTTGCCAAAACCCACAGAACTGTACAGCAGAGTGAGCCCAAGTGTGAATTATGGATTTTAATTAATAATAGTAATATATCAATGCCAGTTTATGAATTCTAACAAATATGCCACACTAAGGCAAGATAATAATAGAAACAATTGATGATGAAAAGAGAGGATTTTGGGGACATCTTTGTACTATCTGCACAATTATAAACTTAGATCTCTAAAAACTAGAGTTCGTTAAATTTTTTTGAAAGAGATAGAAAATAAGATAAGATTGTAACACCTCCATCCTTTCCCTTGAGGGAAGGAAAAACTCATTGGTGATGCATGCCTGGGCAAAGCTTTGGATATTAAATTTAGGCTAGAGTTGCTTTTCTGAGTTCTGAAGTGACACTTTAAATACATCTAGGCAGAAGGGTAAGCTCACAGAGACTTCTGCCTCATAGAACGGCAAGGAAGGCACAGGCATCTCCGAATCTCAAGCCAGGTATTTGCCATTATTGGAGGGTCCAGGTTATCAAGACTGTGGGCAAAGGACCTGCCAGCACCAAAACCAAAAGACTGAAAACCAAACACCAGAGTGGAAAAAGGACATCTCAGAATCCCTGTGAAGACCAGTAATGCAAGGACCTGATGCCTCCCCCTCCTCCTTGGTTCAACAGCTCAGAAATCTAACTAACCTAGACATAGCCCTGAGGAAAGAGGAGTGCCTCCCACTGATGACATTATTGTAACTGCATTTGAAGAGGGCTTAAAATAGAAATAAAGATTACTCCTACCTTTCCTGACATCATGGATGGAACTGGAGCGTATCATGTTAAGTGAAATAAGCCAGGAGGTGAAAGACAAATACCATATAATCGCACCTATAAGAGGAACCTAATGAACAAAACAAACAAACTAGCAAAATAGAACCAGAGACATGGAAACAAGGAACAGACTGACAGTGACCAGAGGGCAGGGGGGATGGGGATAAGGGGGAAAAGAAGGGGAAGGGTCCAGTCAAGGAACAATATGAATGACCCATGGATATGGACAACAAGGTGGGGACTGACTGTGGCAGCAGGGTGCGGGGGGAGGGTGGTGGGTGTAGGGGCACGAGGCAAGGGAGAGCAACAGGGAGAAAACTGGGACAACTGTAACAGAACAAACATTTTTTAAAAGAGGGTGTAAAAATATCATAATGAGTTTTTCCTGGAAGAGCAGGGCAGGGTTCCCATGCTGATTCAAAAATGGTTTCAGAGATCAGGAAAAGGGAACTGGTTTAGGGATTTCATGGTAGTTCAGTAGAGGAACTGGGTTAAAGGGCTTAACTTTCAGCTGGCTCCAAAGAATGGAGCACATGGATTTTCTTATCAGCTTACTCAGATATGGGGCAGAAACATTAGAGGGAAGAGTGTGACTTACAAACTGTAAGCAAATATCAAAGATATAAGCTTTATTGCACAACCAAGAATGAATAGTTGTAGCATTATGTAATCTACCTTGAGTGTAAAATAAATTTTGTTCTAAAACTTAAAAAATAAAAAATAAATAAAAGAAAAGAAATAAAGGTTATTTACATTTAAAAAAAAGTCTATTTGTGTTCTGGCCAGATGGCTCAGTTATTTAGTTGGAGAACTGTCTGGTACACCAGAGTTCAATTCCCAGGCAGGGCATGTACCTGGTTTGTGAGTTCCATCCCTGGTCAGGGGCATGTATAGGATGCATCAGACCAATGTATCTCTCTCTCTGTTCCTCTCTCTCTCTCTCTCCCTCTCCTTTTATCTCTCTCTAAAATCAATTAAAAAATAACAGAAAGGAAAAACTCTATTCGTTATACATACACAGAAAATGTTGAAGTTTTGGTAAACTCTTTGTTTACCAAAATTAAGATAAAAGGAAAAAATCCTGACAGGTCAAAAGAGAAATTCTTTCTTCATTGTTTATGGCATAAAATATATTAAAATAAATATTTTAATGATTTCATACTTCTGAGCTTTAAAGAGATATCTTGTTCAAGCATAAAGACTGGTACAAATTAACATTTATTTATATATTTCAATATACTTTGAGATCAGAAACAATCTCATAAGCTTCACATTACAAAACAAAATCCCTAAAAAGTTTTGATAGTCTCAGTTTCTAAATTGTTCTTATACACAGGACAAGAATTGATTACATCCTTACTAATTGATTGTTATTCCTCAAGAAGATTTTATTCTCCTTCATTATGATAATGCTGGCTAACGATTCATTTGCAGAACTGTTCAATTTTATCACTGTAAGCAGAGAGAAAAAAAGATGGCAGTGTTAAGCCAGCATTAATAGGTCAATTTCACTCCAAATTGCTGAGGCTGTTTCTAGTATATAATCTACTGTCAAACTCATAATCCTGGCAAAACTTTAAAGGTGGGATATGGAAAGAATGAAAGCTTTAGGGTTTATTTAAACACTTATAGATGTGTTTTATATGGTTGCTCCATTCAAATGGATATAAATATGTTCTTACTACACCCTATTTTCTGGGTGGTGAGGTGCTTCTCCTTTCCAAAGTCAACAATCTTCTGTAGGTTTTGTATTTCTCACATGGGGATTATTTTCTTATTTACACAGTGGCAAATTCTACAGAGAAAGAAATGAAAGAGCTTTAAGATGCTGCCCATCACCCAGGAACTCCATTGCTTTTATGATCCTCAATCACCAGAGAATGTTAAACTAATAGTGCCTTCAAATAAACTTACAAAGTCCTATGAAGACAAGCACTAAGGTTTCATGCAGGTTACCCAAGTGGTCAACTAACAGCTATGACAGCTTTTCCTAAAGGTTAACTATAGGAACTCCTGCATGAATTTCAGCTCAGGGATCTAGAAATGACACCAGTGTATGATTGCTCTTGAACTTCAGGGAAAGCAATCTTATGAAGTACTATAAAGTGTGTGGGGGGTTGCAGCGGGGTGGGGCGCAGTACTGTAAAGCTCCAAGGAATAAACCTTTGAGCTCACAGTTCTCAGTTGAAAGGATATGACACAAAAATCTCCCAGACTCCCATGACTGTGGTATATGTAAACTAAGAATCTCTTGAGATTCTCAAGAAGCAGATTACAACATGAAGAAGAAAGCTTCCCAAAGACTTTTCCATACTGCTCTATGTGAACAGCTGTTGCCAAAACATTTGGATCAAGACCCGTGGGTACCAGGAGCCAGTAACTGCATAGCCCTCCTTTTTGTCTCATTCCTCTCCTTCTTTTCTAGCTATGTTTCCTCCCTACCTCTGTTAGATTAATATTCTAGGTTGTTAATTATCAAGGATGGGAACTTTAACATATCTTCCTCTAATTCTAATGCTTTGGTCTACAAGGCTAATTTCTGGTATCTTGATAATACAATGTCTGACTGATGGGCAAAAAACATGAGAAGCTTGGACACCTAAAAACTGTGCCACTCTGAGTTGATATGGCAACTCAGATGGGGGATAAGATTTATTTTCCTGGCTAGAACTAGGGAAAGTTGGTGAGGGGCTAAAGGGAATTTTCATGGTTCCTTGATTCTACTATTTCATGTCTTTCTCTGCATCACAATTGTCATGCACAAACCCATTCTTTACCACTTTTATAGAGTTTGTGTTGCTGAACTGAAGGGCTCCATTTGTCTGTGCACAGCACATCGAAGCCCAATGAGACACAAACAGGAGTTAGCAGCCCAAAAAACTAAGAACTTATCAAGGAAATGGTGCCATGCCCAGAATCACAGGTGAGCTAATGCTCAAAGAGCAGGCTTCCCAACAGCTTCTAGGAGACGGGTTATATGGGGGAAGTCATTAATCATGATGAACTGAGGAAGTTAGGGTTATTGTCTACTTATTAATCAGTGCTAGGGTAAGGGGTAGTTGATTATTGCATCTGGTCCTGATGTCAGGCATGGCATCTCTTCCTCTGTTCTTTGTTTGTTTGTTTTAATCCACACCTGAAGACATAATTGGAGGTGGGTGGGGGAGAAAGAGGGAGAGAAACATTGATGTGAGGAAAAAACATGAATCACTTGCCTCTCGTATGTATCCTGACAGGGGACTGAACATGCAACCTAGGCATGTGCCCTGACTGGGAATTGAAACCTCAACCTTTCAGTTTACAGGACAAGGTTCTGACCAATTGAACTACATCAGCCTGGGCATTTCCCCTTGTTTTGCAAGGATGAGATTGGTGAGGTAATTCTAGAGCTGAAACACAACTGAGGACTAGATGTTATCTCTAGTTGGATGGAACAGAACCCAGGCCTTTTTTTGCTAAGACTACTTAATACTGACCAGAATCTCATTGTCCTGAGGGTTTAATGATTAAGCAAGGGAGAGGGATGAGGTTGACTTAGGGCCCTATGTTGAGACCAGTTTCACTCAAAGAAAAAAAATCAAAATAAAAGGCCAGATTAAAGAAAATAAGGTGTCTGTTTTCTGCAGTTACATCTGAAAAACTGAAAATAAAAACAATATATCAATTTCCTCTGAGAATACTTCCAGACTTTATTGAAATCAGACCTTTTTTAAGAAATATATTTTCTGCATGGTATCCAGGTTAATATTGAACAAATTAATATATCTATTTTTAAGATTTTATTTATTAATTAATTTATTTTTAGATAGAGAGGAAGGGAGTGAGAAAGAGAGGGAGAGAAATATCAATGTGTGGTTGCCTCTCGGGTACCCCCTACTGGGAACCTGGTCCGCAGTCCAAGCATGTGCCCTGACTGGGGAATCGAACTGGCAATCCTTTGGTTCACAGGCCAATGCTCAATCCACTGAGCTATACCAGCCGAGGCAGATTCCAATATATATTATCTCTTTACACTTTTATTGTGTTTTCAATCTTCAAGCCATTTACTCAACTGAGCTTTTAAATGATGTGAAATTTGTTGAATTCCAACTATAAGCTTTTCTTCAATAGAAAATATTGGGTTGCAAGAAAATAATTTTAAAAAGATATGTAGAGAGGCCTCTAAAGCTTTGTGGTCTCTATAATAATAAGCATTTATTGAGCACCCACTGTGTACCAAATTCTATATTCAAAAAAGTTGATATAAAAATCTGCTAGCTATTTAAAAAATAAAATTATTTTCAAATGTTTGGCTGATATTGCATATCCTTATACATTTTGTTAGATTAAATATTAAAATAATAAAAATAATAGTTTAAAAAATAAACCACACTAAAATGAGTTGAATATTTATTTAATCACTCTCATGGGGAAAATCTGTTGTAATGAAATGCAAAGGTAGAAATCCAATATAGAAATATTATAATACACCAATATTTGGGGAAAAGTATTTTGCCATATGATAGAGAAAAAAGTTAATGGGTTTCATGTACTAAGAAATATTAAAGATAAATCAGAAGAAAACACTAAAGCTAAGAAAGCACTAAAATAAGAAAATAAGGATGGATCCAAGATGGTAGAAAAGTGAGTGGAAGTTACACTAACCTCCTCCCAGGATCAATCTGAATTACAACTAAATTGTGGAGAAATCACCCGGAACAAACTGAGAACAATAGTGAGAGAGAAGCTTTATACTATGGACAGACAGAAGAAGCAACTTCAGCACAACGAGACTGGTAGGAAGTGCATGCGGTGGTGACATGAGAGGGCTGGCTGGGAGCCCACAGGAAGCAGCTAAATTCCTAGAGGGATATTTAAATGAGGAGTCTAACCTCTAAGGTGAGATCCTCAGGCTGGAGCACCAGAGCCAGAAAAGTACATAGATAATATCCAACTGTGAAAAGCATCAAGGTGGCTCTCTGCCAGAGGTGGATGACTGGAGACACAAAGAGCCACTTAAATGGTCACTGCATAAATTTTCATTTGCAGCCACTTACCCTGGGCTCTGGGACTAGAGACTCTTGAGGAGAGAAGCAATAGTCCCAACCACAGAAAGGACTCTACATAGCCCTGTGGTGCTTAAGCCTGACTGCTGAGTACAAAGTGACCAGCTTAGCAACTAAATGAGTCAGCCACAGATGGTAGATCCTTGGTAGTCTCAAACAGGATGTCTAAGGTCAGACAGGGTTACTATCTCATATCACCAGAGGTGGATCCAGAAAGAAAAAACAGTGGTAAATACCAGATGCTACTGAGACAAAATCCACTGTGGTCTTCTCCATGATTTGTGACTTGTTCTTTCCTGAAGAGTTTTTTAACATTCACTTCTTGTCCTTCAAGTTTGTGCATATTAAGTTGTTAGATTTTCTTTTATGATTTATTTCGACTCACGTATTTTGCCTCTCCTTTCTCTTACCCATTTTACCTTCTTCTTTCCTCATATTGTTTTCATTTTAAATTTTGTTTTCTCTCATGCTACAGCTTGTTTCCATTCCTCGTTCTTATTGTTTCTACCTGGTCTAGGCTCTCAAAATCGTTTTTCTTGTCAATGGTCATCTCACATTCTTTTTCCTGCTCTTAAAATACCCACAATTTCTCTCCACCTTTTGCAAACTTTGCTCATTTGTTGTGGTTAGGGTAGTTGTTGTTGCACTTTTTCAATTTTTTCTCTAGATCTTCACTATTTTTGTATTTCTTTTTTTAAATACATTTTATTGATCATGCTATTAGAGTTGTCCCATTTTTTTTCTCCCCTTTATTCCCTGCCACCCTGCACAGCCCCTCCCACCAGCGTTCCCCCACTTCGCTCATGTCCATGGGTCCTACATGTAAGTTCTTTGGCTTCTCCCTTTCCCATACTATTCTAAACCTCCCCCTGTCTATTTTGTACCAATCACTTATGCTTCTTATTCACTGTAACTTTAACCCTATTTTTGCCCCACCCCCTCTCCACTGATAACCCTCCTTGTGATCCCCATTTCTGTGACTCTATTCCTGTTCTAGAAGTTTGCTTAGTTTGTTTTTGTTTTTTTCTGTTCAGTTCTTGATAGTTGTGAGTTTGTTGTCACTTTGGTATTCACATTTTTTATCATATTCTTTTTCTAAGATTATTACTCTTAATATTTCATTTAATAAGAGTTTGGTGATGATGAACTCCCTTAACTTTACTTTATCTGGGAAGCCCTTCCATTCTGAATGACAGCTTTGGTGGATAGAATAATCTTGGATGTAGGCCCTTGCATTTCATGGTTTTGAATACTTCTTTCCAGCCTCTTCTTGCCTATAAGGTTTCTTTGGAAAAATCAACTGATAGTATTACTGGAACTCCTTTGTAAGAAACTGTCTCCTTTTCTGGTACTGCTTTGAAGATTCTCTCCTTATCTTTAATCTTTGGTAATGTAATTCTGTTGTGCCTTGGTGTGTGCTTCCTTGCGTCCAACTTCTTTGGGACTCTCTGAGCTTCCCGGACTTTCTGGAAGTTTATTTCCTTTGCCAGATTGGGGAAGTTCTCTTTCATTATTTGTTCAAATAAGTTTTCAAAGTCTTTTCTCCCTCTTCTCCTTCTGGCATCGCTATGATTCCGATTTGAAACATTTGCATTTCAAATCTTAAATTTTACCATTCCCCTCTCCTACTCTTCTTTCACCTCAAATTTTAATTTTGCTCTGTCTTAGTGTTTTTTTTCTTTTTTCTCTTTCATCCTGCCCTTTTTTTCCTTTTTTTTTTAAATTTTTCTTTTCATGGCAAATTTTGATTTTTTCCTTTTCTTAGCCTGGTTTTTGTTCCTCACTCTTAGTATTCCTTCTCCCTCTATCATCTCAAATTTGCTTCCCTTTCCTCTAGACATCTCCTAAGCTTTTTTTCTCTCTTTTCCACTTCTCACTCCCATCCCACCTATATTGATTTTAGCTCATGTGTTGTTAATAGTGCTGTGGTGGATCTATCTCTCCAATTTGATTCCTATTTTTTAAAATTATTTACCTTTTTTCCTTTTTCTATCTCTCACTTTATTTTATAATGTTTTTTAATTTCTGTTTAAACCTAACACTATATGCTTCCCTTCTCTTACTCCATTGTGCTTTCTTCATTCTTTTCTTTTTATTTGTGTTGTAAAGTTTACTTTCTCTCTTCTCATTACTCTGACTCCCAACTCTTATTAGTGCTCCCTCTAAACTCCCAATTCACTTTCCTTTCTTATAATAGTCTTAATTTCTTTATACCCTTATTAATACAGATTCATTTGCTGTTGATAGTGGCACTGCAGGTGGGAGTAATTTTTGTGAGTGTGGGTTTTTTTCCTGGGCTATGTGGCTTCATTCTGGCAGCACCTGAACAATGGCATACAAGATGTGGTAGGTAGAGTGACCCTCAATCAACTAGCTGAAGGAAAGGACCCACCAAAGAATGACCTAACAACAATCAAAGCCCAATTACATCCAGAAAGCCAACATAAGTGGCATAAAGGGCATCCCAAGAGCATCAAGTTCAGGAAATCAATGAGACTGCACCACTGAATCCCAAAGGTCTCCTGCCATGGAAGTGCACACCACAAAGACAGGGAGTCAAAGCAGAGAAATTTAAGAAGCAGAAACAAAGAAGAATATGCCTAAAAATGGGAAGACAAAGACCCAATCCCCAATCAAAAGGAAAGGAGGGACCCCCTAAAAGAGTGCTAAATAAAATAGAGGCAAATAAACTATCAAATATTGAGTTAAACAGTGGTTATAGGAAGGTTAATGAGCTCAGGGAGAATTACAAAGAATTGCAGGGAAGATACAAGGAACTTACTGGGAGCATCATCAGCATGAGGAAGGACACAGAAATTATCAACTAGAGCCAGGAAAAAATGAAGAGTACAATTTCTGATCTGAAAAACACAGTAGAAACAATCAAAAGGAGGCTAGATGAAGTGGAGAATCAAATCAGTGAACTGGAGGACAAGGAAGATAAATTTCACAGAAAGAACAAGGAAAGGGAAAAAAGACTGGAAGAGAAGGAAGAGGGGTTAAGGAAACTGCAGAACAACATGAAACATAATAATACCTGTATAATAGAGATACCAGCAGAAGGAGAGGAGCAAAGTATAGAAAATCTTCTTGAAAAGTAATGATAGAAAACTTCCCTAGTTTGATGAGAGAAAAAGTCACGCAGTCCAGAAAGCACAGAGGGCCCCAATCAAGATGAACCAAAGAAGCCTATGTCAAGACACATCATAATGAAAATGGCAATTCAAAGGCAAGGAGAGAATCATAAAGGCACTAAGGGAGAAACAGGAAGTAACATACAAGGGAGCTCCAATAAGGCTAGCAGCTGATTTCTCAACAGAAACACTACAAGCCAGAAGGGAATAGCAAGAAATATCCTAAGTGATGAAAATCAAAGGCCTGCAACCAAGACTACTCTAACCAGCAAGGCTCTCATTTAAAAAGGAAGGCAAAAATAGGAGTTTCCAAGACAAAAAATGGCTAAAACAATATACCTCCGCCGAACCAGCATTACGAGATATGCTAAAGGGACTGCTTTAAGAAGATGAAAAAGAGTGAGAGAGGGGGGAACATAGATCTAAAGGGGGAAAATGGCAATGAATAAGCACCTCTCAATAATAACCTTACATGTAAATGGATTCAAAGCTCCAATCAAAAGACACAGGGTATCTGAGTGGATAAGAAAACATGATCTGCACATATGCTACCTACAACAGACCACTTCAAACAAAGGAACTATACAGACTGAAAGTTGAAAGATTGGAAAAAAAATATTCCAAGCAAATCGACAGGGAAAAAAAAGCCAGTTTAACAATACTTATATCAGAAAAAACACACTTCAAAACAAAGGCCATAAAAGAGACACATCAGGACACGTCATAATATTCAAGGGAAGAATCCATCAAGAGACATAAACATTGTAAACATGTATGCACCCAACATAGGAGCACCCAAATAAATAAGGAAAGTCTTGAAGGAGCTCAAGAGAGATACAGACAACAATTCACATATGCAAGGGGATTTTAACACCCCACTGTCAACAATGGATAGATCTTCCGAACAAGATATCAACAAGGATATTGTGGAACTGAACAACATACCAGATCAAATGGACTTA